>CM076576.1:787271298-787446806 GCA_034641835.2 Pinus albicaulis
CGAGAAAACCAAGGCTCATCTAGAAAAAAAGGCTGATAAGATGACAATCACAAGGGGTAAAATGGGAAAGGTTTCATTTTTACACAAGCTTGAAATCAGGAAACTTTGCTTGAAGTTGGTTTCATTTTTACACAAGCTTGAAACAAAGATAAACTATGCTTGAAACCGGTTTCATTTTTACACAAGCTTGAAACGAAAACAAACTATGCTTGAAAAAGTAAGCATGCCCCCAGCATGGTGACTCAATTCGAGGTACATGCCCCCCAAGCTTCAATCCATATGAAAGGCAGATGGAGTGAAGGTTCAAGTTACGAGATCTAAAAAAGACTCGACTGGGATTTTACGAGAACTAACCAAAGACTCGAATTGAACAGGAACGTGTTTCATTGTTTTAACGAGGTTGACACATTAAAAGAACTATCCTCAGACACCTTGTTTCATTTTTTAAGGAGCTTGACACAAGACAAGGAACTCTGCTCCGACAACCTTGTTTCATTTTTTAAGGAGCTTGACACAAGACAAGGAACTATGCTCCGACGACCTTGTTTCATTTTTTAAGGAGCTTGACACAAGACAAGGAACTCTGCTCCGACGACCTTGTTTCATTTTTTAAGGAGCTTGACACAAGACAAGGAACTCTGCTCCGAGATCCTAGTTTCATTTTTTAAAGAGCTTGACCCAGGGAGGAAACCGCGCTCCAACCGACTTACATCAAAATGAACAAGAAGGCGGTGCTTCCAAGAGTTCCACTCCTGATGGAAGGAAAACATCCTGGAAGTCAGGACCCAATGCCCCCAGCACACTATGTACAATGGCATCATCACTGAGCACAGGCACGGGGTAGGTAGCCACATAGTTGACCTGCGGTGGGGCAGATACAACGGGTGGATAAAAACCAGGAGGGGGTGATGGCGGACCAGTTGCCACATTAGGACCAAAGAACGAAAGCTGATCAATGGTCACGATCCGTCCTTCATGCGGAAAATAGGCCACACGAAAAAGGGAGGAGACGAGCGCTCCCATGGCATAGGTGTAATCGCGCCCCAGGAGCATATTGAAATCCAAGGGGCCTGGAACGACCATCACGTCCATATGGATGGTTTTTGCTCCCAAAGTAATCGGTAACCTTGGAAGGATCCCCAACGGTTGACTCGTCCTTCCGTTAAAAGTCACCGTACTTCGACAGAATACCAAAGTGCAAGCTTTACAGTTTCCCGAAAGCCTACAAGTAGAAGAGATAAGACTACCAGATGCACCTTCGTCTAAATGGTGCCGGGCACACCAGACCAAATGCCCGTACCGTGGATCTCGAAAGGCACATAAGACGGAAGGCAGTATCCTGAAAATCGATTCCAATCAAAGGAAGCGACCAAACTACTTGGAGGGGCTACCATCGAACTGAGATGGTCTTCCCCTGGTGTTACGGAAGAAGAAGGAGCATCCTCCACGACCTCCATCTCGAAGGTGGGAGGGGTATCCTCCAGAGCCTCCATGGTGGGAGGCAGAGGAGCAGCTTCTTGAGGTACGGGGACAGGAGAATCTTTCTCCAAGTCTGAAGAATCTGAAGAAATCAGAAGGACATGGGGGTGTGAGATCCACTCTCAACGGAAAAGACCTGGTGTACCGCAGACGGGGCCAGTTCAACCGATCCCACGACCAATGGTTGGTCAGGGACGGATTCCTGAATTTGAATTTCCGAGTGAGCTGATTGACCAAGGAAGAGATTTCGATCAATCAGAGAATCAACGAGCCGGAGGACTCAAAGAAAGTTGTTTGCAACCACTCAGGAGGCATGGTGTAGAAACAAATAGTCATTCAACACTGCTTCATCCATATATGACAAAGGTGAATGGCATGTGCCCTTCACACAACTTACAGATCGTAATCTTACCTCGCTTCTCTAGAGCCTTACCAAAGACTAGCTTCATGCCCCCAACTCAATTTAACCCAAAAGGCATCGACGGTGACCGTCGGACCACATACTTCAAGTACCTGGGAATGCCAGGCAAGCCTCGAAGAAGATGGTCTCCCCATGCACAACATGCAAGGAACTTCTGAATTTCCGTGGAGGGTCGAAGGGCCTAAAGAGGAGACTTCTAGGGCGGGTTAGCCGGCAGAGCACTCTCCTGGTTCGACTTTCTTTCTTCTTTGTCTTATTCTTCTTCTTCTTTCCGTACGTGCAGGTAGTCTCCCCGAATGCTGTGTTCGGTGTATCACGGGTATAGGGCGGCAGACTCGGCTTCCTGTGGATAAAGGATTGAAAACCTATAGGGGTCTCCCTTTATATACGCGACAGTACGGGGAGCGCAAGTCCGTACTAGCGCTGTCTAAAGCCAACAGGCGAACGACAGCTGCTAGGTTTAACGACGCCGGAACACGTCTCTAGCCTAGACCTTCTAAATATGTTTCGTTAGGTTCCAATGTTGCCTTAGGTTAATTGAATAAATTTTACAGTTGATCTTCAATTAAGTTTCAATTTTCAGGCCCTATCGTATGTAGTGTCTCAAAAGACGCCTAGATGCAAAGCTACATGAGAAAAGAAATCTTTTCAATTCGATGAATGCTATCTAGTTAAGGGAAGAGCTTCAAACAATGATGCAACCAACAACAAAATTGAAAATGAAACTTTTCAAAACTAGATGACTTTCACTATCCAAAAGTATTCTAAAACATTCAACGAAGCGAATTATGCAATGTAATCTATGCAAAATTATTTTTTCGAAAACTATGCAATTGTAATCTATGCACAATTTCCTTTTTCTTTTCAAATGATAAGAATGCATTCAATGCATTTTTCGATAAAATGAGAATCTACTTAATGCAAGCTTTTAACAAAAGAGAATGCACTCGAAGCAATTTTTAGTTTTCAATCACTAAACAATGTGATCTAAGTCCAATGATGAATCTCAAAAACACTTTTCGATGCAATGTGATCTAATGCATTTAAACGAAAAGAAAACTATGAGACGAAAACTAAAAAAAACGCAAATCTTCTTAATTAAGGATGAATGCAAAAGAGATGTAAACAAACACTAAGAATGCAATCGTTGTTTCAAAATACTTTGTGACAAAATCCCTCAAAAGGTGACAAAACACAAAGAGGACTTCCAAAGCATGAGATCAAAACAAGGCATTCATTCCCTTTTACATCAAGCAATCATAGAAAGAAGACATTCCAAACAATGAGCAATGTAATCTATGCTCATACGGAGGAAAGGCCGGAAGGGAAAGACACGCTGGCGAAGGATTAAGGGAAAAAACCTCAATTTTCATACACCCTGAAATTGGCCCGACTTGTACATTGACAACTAGCGCCAAGTGGCGCGACTTGTACATGGACAACTAGCGCCAATGGCCAATTGGCGCGGGTTGCTAACTGACAACAAGCGCCAATTCCTGAAAATGAAAAAACAAAGAATTTCTCCCAACCAAAACCAGACTTCCCACTTCAAGATGAATCTAAAACAAACCCAGAAGCAAAATACTGACCAAAATAAACTTCCGAACAAGGATAACCCTACCACCTACAGGAAATGGTGCGACTGTCTGGCTGTAATCCGCGCCAGACAGGGGATGGCGCGAGTAATGAACTGGCAACCTGCGCCAATTGGCGCGACTGTCAGGCTATAAACCGCGCCAATCAAGCCAACCATGAAAAGATGAAAATTCGGAAAAGCAGAGGTCAGATCTGATCCTCTGGGGGCTGAACCAAAAGCCAAAACACAAAAATAACCCAACCCAGAAGGCTCATCAAGCAAGGAAAAACGATCAAAGCGAAACAATCATAAACGAGACAAGGAAAACCGGACGATCCCCAGCGGAGTCGCCAATTTGTTGAGGAGGTAAATCCCCTCTGCGGACAGAGGCGATCCCTACTAGCCCAGCAGGGGTCTAGCAACAAACAAACAATGTTATGACGCAAGCTCCTAATTACGAATGAAAGACTTGGAATAGAAGCCTACCTGGATTCCAACTCTATGATCTGAAGAAGAAGTGTCCCCGTCCTTCAGCCCTGGCAGATCACAATTCTTCCACGATCTCCGCGGATGAACACCTGCACATAGAAGAAACGAACAGATACAAGCATAGGAACCAACATATGTAACTAAACATCGGTCAGAAAAGATATAACTCTCATTAACATGATGGAAAACGGAGTGGAACCATAATCATAGTCATCTATTAATTAATAAACGAATAGAAGTTACAACCAAGTTCTGACGTCGCAGCTTCCTTCGAACGGGTCTCCGGTCGTCCACGTCTCGCAAAGCTCGCCAAGGAAAGGAAAAACCTCTCCAGAGTCTCGTAACAATGGTCTCCTCGCTTGAATGGGCCTTAAGGGAAAGAAGGGATTCTTTACAACACAAAGGCACTTGGGAATAGGGAGATGCAAAGCTTCAGCACTTCAAGACTAGCTTGCCATGTATCTGAGCAGGCTTTTATAGATGGGGAAGGAGGGATTTGGGATCCCTATTATTATGGGATTGGCCCTATCAACAAGGAAGGTTCCATGGGAGGTGGCAAAACCAATTCCCTTCCATAGAACTCCCGCAGCCAAACCTCCCAACTCAAGATAGGCAGTGGTTTGTGAGTTTGTTTGAACTCAACTTCTGCCATCCATATTTAAAAAATAGTCCTTAAAATGGGTGGCGCGATTGCTGCTCTATGACAGAGCGCCAAGTGGCGCGACCTCTTTACAGGATTTCCCTGATTGGCGCGAGCACTGAACTGTCTACCCGCGCCAATGCAAAAAGAGTTGTTTTTCATGATTTTTGCAAGGAGATGTCTCAAGGGAAAATGAAGCTCATACTCAGAGGGATGCATTGATGATGTTTTCAAGGCATGATAGTGTTCACAGGTCACATAATGGGTCCTCCATTGTGCGGGACGGGGAATGGTAGGGACGGTGACAAATTACTGTGTAACAATTTCACTAATATCAAAGAACGAAAATATGATTACATATAGAATGGAAATAAACTAGCTCGTGCGATGGTAGCTTATCTCTGAGAAGAGATGTGGAAACTACATGCCTATGAACTATGTTACAAAGAGGCTCAGGGGAATTTTTATTATTGAAAAATAAGGGAAATACCTAAACAACCAAAACCCTAACCCCAAGAGATGGAACACCAAGATTTTATGGGCCCCATTGAGGTTAGTTGGGCAATCAACTTCCCGGGATCGTAATTTGGTCATACTATCTCCATTTGGTGTGTACGATACCTCGTTGGAAATATCTCTCTGAGTACTATAGGATTTTCAACGTTCCCTTACCTATGGCTATTGGCCTACTGCGGACCTCAAAAAATGTCGTTTAGGGGATTAAAACTGTTCCAGAAGTTAAGGACCCAAAAAACTGCTAAAAATAGTAATGATTCTATAAACAAGGAAACTGATGAAACCAACTGGAGGTATAGGTTGAATAGGCGGGTGGCCACCAATATCCACCTGGATCAGTGTCCCATGAACAGGTTCATGCTTCACTTCTTCACATCAGGCAAATTCTTAGCAGGCAACACAACAATGCTCTTGAGGCCAATGCCTTATTCCCATCAACTCTCACAAACCGAGCTCCAATACCATATTAGAGGTGAACCCTCACCACAAACACTTCACGATTTCATTCCACACACAGGAATTTATACATGATGCGAGTCATAGAAACTACAATGAGTTCATCAACTGTTAATTATTTTCCACCTACACTTGTTGGCTATTAATTTCACCGTGAACACCGACAATCTAGAACTTGTACTACACCAAATATTGAATAATGTCATGATTAAGCTTGATAATTTCGTTCCTAATTGTTTCATTTTATACATGAATGAGCCATAGGTTCAAAAGTGATTCCTATGATTACCTTGTCGACTATTAATTTCTCTCTTACCTACAACGCCGACAAATTGTTCTTTGTCGACATGTGAATAGTCATGGACGACGTCGTGATTAATATTCTGACAATGTATTGCCTTTATGTTGGCATGAGAAAAAACGAAGCTATAAAAATTTAACATGATGAAACCCAAGGCTACCTCACACATGCTTTCATTAATAGGGATGAAAGGTAATGAATACCCTAGTTTAGTATTCCATAAACAAGGTGGGATAATGGTTAAATTGACCTTTGTTCAATGGGAGGAAATCAAACAACTCTACTCTAAAATTTGTTTAAATCCAACATTGAATTCCAAGTTGGTTGGTTCTATATTCATTCTTCTTGCAATTTTTTTGTTATGTTTGGATTTCCAAGCGCACACAATTAGAGTTTTATTCCTCTGTAGATATGGTTAGTATAGTAACAACTTTGAATTCTTGAGGGAAGTTGTTTTGGGTTTAAAGCTTATGTTCCCATTCATATGTTTGAGGAATTCCTAGTTAACTGGTAATCTTAAGAATTCAATCATGGGCTTTAGATGGATAATGATTTTACTTCAATTTTTTCTCTATTGGACACATTTAGTCAAGAGATTGGTGTTGTCTATCATGAATATAGTCTCCTTTTGGGGTGTAGGGTTTGAATTTTGTCCCTTTTAACTTTCAAGCTATGGTGTAGAGTGTCATCTATATGTTAATAAGGGAATTTTTAGTGTAGATTGTGTCAAATATCCCCAGGTACATCTTCTTTTAGGTCTACGGCTCTACTATTAAGAAAACAGTTAACGCTCTATCTTGCAAATTGAAGACCAAGAATATATTATGGATCATCACGACTTGCAAGAGATGAGGAATATCTTAAGAACCCATGAAGAAATGGTACAAGGAAATGGAGGATTTGTTCTTACTCTCATTACCAAATTTCAGGAATACGATCAATGATGTATTTTACAAATTATAGATATTATGAGAACCTTGGTGCAAATAAAACAACAATTGGTCATTCTCAAGGTAAAATGCAACTTCCTACATCTAAAATATGGTGGAGAATTTAAACAAAGAATTTTAGACAACATCTAACTAGTGTATGTGAGACTAAGGTGAACACAAAAATAAGACATTAGCATTTAGCTGATAAAAGAAATGAAAATTGAAATAAAGCTAAAATATCATACAACTATGAGCTTGGAATATGCTACAAAAGTTGTTGGTCCACATTTTTTTAAAATTTTTAATATTTTAGATGTCTTCTACATGATATACACTATTAAGAAAAACAAAATACTTTTACTAGTAAATATTAGAAAACTCTATACTTTGATCTTGATGTGTGCAAATAGTATAAAACATGAATATAATTTGTATTTTTTATAAGCTTTACTAGCTTACAAATAACTATTTTTACTAATATAAGTTACCAAATTCATGTATATGGAAAAAGATAATAATTCAATGTCAAACTCACCTACATTACAAAAATACTGATTTATTTTAAAAAGTGAAATGTCTAGAATACAAATATTTGATTGATAATTGTCAACCATGTATAAAATTAAATATATAAATAAAGTATTAAATAAAAGTATTGTTTTTATATATTTATGCCGATAGGCATTTTATTGTGGGAGTTTTAGTTTGTGACACTGTTGAGATTCATCGTTCTCAACAACTATCACGCAATCTCAACAGTGTCACCTCCAATTGACCAGTTGACCAATTCTCTCAAGCATGACTTGGGAAAACGTTTTGTGGAATTAAGCTATTGCAGCGGGCACAAATAGTTCAAAGCAGGCGGCAAAGTAGAGCCAATTCATATATGATCATAAATATATGAAAGGATTTGTTTTTTTTACAGTTGAGCAGAGCCAGTTCAAAGCAGGCGGCAATGGCAACTTCGAATCCGTTTGATCTGCTCGGCAATGACAACAATGGCGATGTCTTGTAGCTCGTCTTCGTCCCTCAGGAGAAGCCAACGGTTAAAAAGGCCGCTCAACCTACTCAAACGGCACCAGCCAAGCTGTAAGGGAATTCATTTCACTTCTGAATGGGGTAGAGCGGCGGCTATTCGTTTCTTTGCTGGGTAAACCTAATGCAACCATGCCATTGCATCATTACAGAGTATGGAGCCGGCTAGCACTATTCTCTCACGACAAGGAGTTTACCAGGTGAAGGATTAAGGTAATGTTTTCCTCTAGTTTCCCTTTCTTTTCCAGTTGTGTTGCATAATTATTTCGTCGAATTTCCCTTTTGTTTAGACATTTCCCATTTTCGTTTGATCATTGTCGACTCCCTTCGACTTGGGTTTTTGTTTTGATAAGTATACCTGTATATTTTTAGGCAGCGAGGGGGCTATAGCCCAACTAACTAGGTAAATCTGGTTTCATCACTCATAAGGCTCCTTAATGCACCATTTCACTGTCTAATCTTCATGCTCTGCTAATAATTGTGTTCTTTCATTTGTCCATGTCCCCACGTACCCTTGTTGCTATTGCTGTTTCTTATACCCCTACTTCGAATTCTGTTGGAATTTAACCAATCCTCACTCTATGCTACATGTAGATACTTCATGCCTTTTATAATTCACCGTAGGATATTTCAGTGAGTGAATGTCTGAATGATTCCTCTGCCTGTTGTGGTCTAATGCTTCTCTTAGTTTTTTTTTCCCTTACTGTGGGAGGCGTACCTCTCTACCCTCTGGAGATATGAATAGTGTTAAATTATGTATTTTATGTTAAACTTACAATTGGAACGGCATCCCATAGCACATATTGTACTATTCTCTGTTTTGAACAAGGGTTTGAGGCTTCGAGCCCTCCCCAGTGTCTAATTTCTCCTTTTACTTAACACGGGATTGTTATGATGATGATACTTTTTAGCCCTTCGGGGCATTGGCTATAAGTACATCTTAAGTTAGATGTAATAAATCAAATTCGACTGGGTTCACTACCTTTTTCCTCTGTAATGTTCTCAGCTCTTTGATGAGAAATTTTTGGTTCTTTAATTCCTATAGGATTGGCATATTTGGTTGTTGACATGCTTGTGATTATAGTTATGTATTCTGTGATATAAATTTTCTTGAATAGTTACTGTTATCATGCTATCATCAGCTACCCCTACTTCTAGTGAATTCAAAGTATAACTTGGATTTAGAATACCACATCATTCCAATTCTAATCTTTATATTAGTCCATGGATATGTCTCATTACAGGTTGATTTGATTCTAACACTCTTCAGAGTTTTTATTTGCATCTCCCCTCGCTTCCTCATGTATAGAGGTGGGGTTTTCCTTGAATTTGGTTGATAACCAATTGAATTATGCCCTCAACAGAAACAGGGCGCTTATCACCACCTCTGATAGCAGTGGAGATGAACAAAATATGGGCATTCTCTCCTAGCTAACAGAAAACGTCCCATGACAGAACTTGTCATCTTGCCGAAACCTTTGGCCCGTCATAGTGCAATGTTTACTGAGAATACTTTCCAAGTCTTCTCCATGGCTACCAAGACCTATAGGGTACTGTAAGTTTCTATTCCAAAATTTCTAGCTTAACTAACAACTCCTAGACCATGCACCCTACTTTAATCTTCCAATCATTATGAGTGCATTGTTACGCCTCTTATGCACACAAGCTTCCAGTAACTTCCTTGACAAGGTTCGAACTAAACCCATCTATGCACTACTACTAAAGCCATTTCATATTATACATCGAATCTTTTTAAAACTTCATGCTTAAACAAATTCCCCCATTTAATTTTTGATTCATCTGTCCAATTTTTGAACCGGAATTCTAAGAGAAAGCATTACAAGTTTCAATAAGACAAACCATTCGACAATTATTTAAGGTCAAGTTTGAGCAAGAAAGAGGCATAAGAAATAAGACTTGAAGTATGATGCAGCCTAGAACAGAATTGAACTTACAGTGGTATTGGGTTGCCAATCTACAAGTGACAACAAATGAAATATAGGAAGCACACCTAAGTTTTGTTTGAGAAAAACAAGAATAAGGGTAAATTTCAAAATTGTAGGAACATAGTTTCTGTTAAATTGTAGACTAATGTGTTTACTTCATATATCTTAATGGGCTTCAACTTCTGAAAGAATGACAAAAAGCCAATTTTATTTTCTTCATTTAATTTATTGAAAGTTACCACTAATCTAAATTGCAGGAACAATTACATTAATTCAAAGAGAAATGCCAAAATCAAAATAATTTAATTTGAGTCTCTTTTACTTTCAATAATACCGTCCTCTTCTATTTTCCTCTTTTCCTTTGCTTTATTTTGTTTTCCTTCTCAATTTAATTTCTATTTTTTTTCTCTTGTTTCCTCGATCTTTACTTGAACAACCAAACTATTCTACCCACAACTCTACAATAATGACAACACTACTAAACAAGTTGTTTGAGTAATATTTTCTCTTCTTTACTTCTTATTTCCTTCTTGTGAAAATTTCTGACTATAGAAACCCTACTGCAGTATCTTGATTCTGCTTGTTTGATTTAATTAACAAATTATTTTCTTAAATATTCAGTAAAATATCAAAGTAAACACAACTACAACCTACAGATACATATAGATCATTTACTGAAGCATAACGCACACATGACAAAGGAAAATATTTTTTTGCAGAGTATAGTCTCCGTAAAAAGAAAGATGATATAAAACTTTGCATAGCTTATACATCTGGTTCATGATAATGGTTTTTATTTCAGTACTCTGTTTGCAATGGTAAAGTGTATCCGGAGAGGGACTCATGTTTGACGGTAATTTTAAAATCTCTCTGGCCATATGCCTACAGGCCTTTTCTTTTGCTTTGAAACATAGTAGCCCCTTATGTTGGCAACATAAGCAGTTGTTCTGTAATGACGAAACCATTTTTTTAAGGAAAAAGAAAACCATACTATACATACTATTCACATCCAGCCCTACCTTTACCAAAATACTTTCCAGTCTTTTATGGTTTACCTATGGAAAGCCATAATTTAAACCCTTTGAAACCAAACAAAAACAGAACAAATATAATGGACAGTTTATTCCAGTTTCTATTGGATTATTGCAGATTTTCATTCTAGCTTGAGAAAGCTTTTAGGGGATTAGGTGGTTTTTACATCCAGCCCTTAGCAGATCCTCTACCAAAATACTTTCCATTCATTTACCTACTGAAAGCCAAAATTTAAACCCTTTGGAACTAATAAAAACTTCACAAATATAATGGCCATTTTATGCCATTTTCTATTGGATTATAGCAGATTTTCACTCCAGCTTGAGAGGGTCTTAGGGACTTCAGTTGTTTTTACATCCAGCCCATAGCAAGACCTTTACCAAAATACTTTCCATTCTTTTACCTACTGAAAGCCAAAATTCAAACCCTTTGGAACCAACAAAAACAGAACAAATATAATGGTCATTTTATTCACATTTTCCATTGGATTAGAGCAGATTTTCATTATATATTGAGAAGGTTTTTAGGGACTTCAGTGGTTTTGACAGTTAGCTTTAAGTGGATATAGTTTTTCGCTTTAAGAGGTTCTGGGTCAGCACTATTTCTCTATAGAAACCGATCAAAATGGAGGACAACTCATATGGGAACTGTTGATGCCTTTTAGTCGAGTGACCGCAAAGTTATTTTAGAAATCGTTACCTACATGATGTGTTCCTCTGTTTCGGTTTCACCAATATCCTAAGCAATGGAAGATTCATTGTTTGGCCCTTCAAAAAAAAATATGGGTGTTCTAACACTCACAACATCAATACCTTAGAACACTCACAGGAAAGACAATCATAGGAAAAATACCTTACCATTCAATTCTCCACAGAACGGGGCCCATGACCTTTAGCTTATTAGCATATGCTAACAGAAGCAACTGAGGAGCAATTTCTTCTGCATACCTATACCAATGACCAGAAAATGATTGATGAATTTCGATTGGTTTTTTTGGAATAATTTCCAAAGTATTAGTCATATGAGAACTCACTATGAACTGATAAAAATATCTCTATAGAGCGATTTAAAGAATGGCAAGAGCGATTTAAAGAATGGAAAGGTATGAAAAAATTCAGAGGTTAACGTGTTTAATTTCATATCAATTTTATGTGGATTCTTCAGTATTTTATGGAATTAGAAGATTGAACAACTTAGGTTCAACGGAATGTGGAATTGCTTTGCAAGAAGGCTACTTTTTGTTTAATAGAATTTCATTTGTTATTTGTTTACTTTACCAATTTCTTCCCATTCTCTCACCTATGGTCTCCTAATTCCCTATACATTTTATGTCCATATCCTTAGTTCCTGATACACAACCTCTCCGCTACTCTACATTTAAGTACACTATCAACATGTCTTTGCACCCTTTTAGTGCAAATGCTAGTTTTAAAATATTTGATTGATAGTTACCAACCATATATAAAATTAAATATTAAATAAAAATAATTTTTTTATATATTTTTAAAATAAATTTTAAAAAAATATGAAACTTTAAATTAATAATAATATTATTAATAATAACAAATATAATATTAAAACATGTTTTTATATATTATATTGCATCATAAATTTGTAAAATAAACTCCATAAACTTGAAATACACGAGATCATGTCCCATAATTATTCCATCCCCATATTCCACTAAAGAAAATTCTAACACATAAAACATAAATATATCTTTCTTTCCTTAAAGGGTGACGTTACAGCACTTTTGTGTACGTAAAAGATACACCATTATTGATACTAGTAATAAACTTTAATATTTTCATTCACATGCACTATGGCATTGAAGAGAATTTTAATAACTTTATTATTAATGTAAGGATAACAAAGTAGAAATAATAAAGTATATTGACTGGGATTAAAGTAAAATATTATTAAAAATATATATAATTCGATTATAAAGAATTTTAACAAGGATAAGAAATTTTCATTTTTATAAATATGATAAAAGTTCAAATCAATTTCTAATTTTGAAATAAGTTCAAAAATTATTTATGATGGCTAAGAGCTTGTTTTTTTTTAAGGTAATGGAACATGTTAATATAGTTTAACTCTTCTAAGTTTTGTCTTATCTACGAATATATTTTACTAGAAATCTAAAAAAACATTTGTTCCAATCAAGTTTAAGCTGTGAAGTTTAAGGCATTAAACAATAAAATACTAGGATACAAGTAAAAAAGTAAGGAGTTAAATTAATTTATTATTGGAGATTTAATTAATTTCGTCTCGATAATTAATTTTTTTAATAAAGTAAAATAATAGCCTATAAATTTACAAAAATAGTATCCACAATTATATATAAATATCTCTTAATTTTATAAAAAAATAAAAAAAAATAAAAAATATTATATATATATATATATATATATAACTTATAGTTACCATACACATAAGAGACTCAACTCCCTCTCTCAATAGGGGTGTCTCATCTAGTACCTAAGCACACTCAATGACTAGTTAAAGTGGGTACAAACGACGAGGTTTGTATAGAGGAACAAATGGAAATCAATTTGCACGAGGTGTCATCACACTAGTGCTAGGCCATTGTGTTGAAGTGGCATCGAGTGAGCTCCAACTCAAGTAGTTAACCACCTCAACACATTAACTCTATAATGAAAGCGTGAAATGGAATGGAGAATTCTATTGAATTCAGTGTTGTTTCCAACACAACTCACAAAATTTACAGGACATATTAAGGAATGGTTCGCTTGCCAAGGAGTGTTTATGTTGTATTGCTCGTTGATTTCAGTGTGAAACAAGGGAAAATTTTTGGGTGTTGTACAATTTTTCCCAAGCAAACTGAAGGACCAAACCCTCCTAGCCTGGTCCCTTTTCCTCCATATACCTCATTTACCTACCTAAAAACAACCTTCACCAGCCTTATTAGCCATAGGTGAAGCAACGTTGAGGATATAATTTGTGCAACTCTTAGACAACTTATGGTCCTCAACAATGGAGACACTCATCTGTATTGTCACTTTGTGCATTTTAATTCCTTCTCTCGCATATGGTTGGCCTTTTGGCACTTGTTATCTAACACTTGCAGACGGTTATCCTTTCTCCTTTCATCCATTCTCGTTTGGAGCATCTCCCTCTTGCCCAATCCTCTTCTTGTGGTCACCTATTTTGAATGCCCTCTCTCTACTTCTCCCCATTGCACCAACCATCATCGCATGTTCTTTTAGATACAATTATGACTCCTTTGTTGGCATTATGACAAATGTGTTGTCCTTGATGGCAACCTACTTGATAAATATGTTAACATGATGGTAGCAGGATGAGTATTCAGGTCGGTACTGTTGGTGTCCGATGTTTTGATAATTGGCAAATCAAAAGACAAGGCAACATCAGAACCAATCTTTAGAGTTCCAGGATCTAGTCCTCCTGTTCTCAGAGAGGGATCTCTCAAATGTTTGTTTGCAAAGGTTTATCTTGTGTGCTTAGAGTATTGGTTTTAGACTAGTTATTAAGTGTAGGTGTTTGATTGTTTGTTTGTTTGGTTGGATTCACACACCAGAATATGAAAAGCCTAGGAAAGATATATAGAAAGGAGAAATATCTAGTTCATTGGGCAATGGAGTCAAGAAGAGGTCATAACATACTCATCAATGGATATGGGATATCAGAGGGCAAATCTAACTTGGCCGCAGGATCCTTTGGTTTTGGAATGAGATGGACATCAATGCTTTGAAAAGAGAAGTTTAATTCTCAACAAAGGGAATTTGAAAACACAATTTGAACAATAAAGAGCTTTTTGATAGACAGGGCTAACCATGAATTCTACAAATCACACCTTTAAGCAAACAATGATTTCAAAACAACTTTTAAAATGAAATCTAAGATTTGGGGAACACCCTATTTCCTCAAAGATTTTATTTCAAATGACTTAGAAAACATAAAAGATTCACTGATAACTGCAGTCATAGAAGAGGGAACACCTAACACATCTATGATTACAACTATAAAGACCTTTGAGACAACTGTTTAAGTAAGGACAAAGGGCAAGATCAGAATAGACCTCCTTGACTCACTGTAAACAGAAAACTACAAAGGGAGACTTCAATAACAGTTTTTAAATTAGGAGCAGACAAGCAGGGAGAACCATAAATCATGCTGAAACCAACTTATTCGAACTATTAAGGAAATAAACAAGCATGAAGACTAAAGAGAGAGATTAAAGACTCGAAAATACTTCAGTAGAAGAAAACATAAAATAGTGAAGGATGAACAGGTCTAAGGTGCTTCCAAGAGTCATTTCTTAGCCTAAAAATTTCAACCTACTGTAGTAAGAAATTATGGAACAAAATGAAAATAGGAGAAAACATTAAACAGCTCAGAATACTTCACCAACAGCCAAGCTCATGGATCCAATGATAGAGCCTTCACAGTAACAATCATGCAACAACATCATCAGGGCGTCCAAGACTTCAATTTCTTCTTCAATTTCAACAGACTATGTATTATTTCATAGAGTTCCAATATTACAACTAGTGATCAACCAACAACCAACCCCTCACTCATCTTCTCCAGAAGTATATATAGGAGAATGAGGAGGTGAGATCTAATAAAATATCTCAAAACTATTTAACACAGACTTAAATGGATTCTTGGCCCTTGGGGGGCTCAATGAAGAAACTTACATACATATCCTCTGTATTAAATGATTTACATTAAAGATTAAGCTTGGTGGGAGCTTTTGTTGACCTTTGAGGCTCTGTGTGATGTCGAAGTTACTTTGCTGATATTTTGTCATTAGTTTGTCAGTAGAATTTATCCTCTGGTTGCATTGTGAGGCAGATATTTGGTCCTGATCAATAACTTCGGCGTTTGATTGAATACATTGAGGCACAGGTGGCACTATGGTGGCTGGGAGGAATCAATTTGCCTCATATGTGGCGGTGGAGGCCTTTCTGTCTGCTAGACATGTATTATTTTTCCTTTAACTGTGTTTTAGTCGAGGATTAGGCTTTTGATAATCTTTCTTAGCCGTAATCCCCCACAGATCTGTCTCTAATCTTCTGTTCTGGTGTGTTTCCGGTCTTCGACACTGATACTCTTCGACTGTGTTTGATTTATGGTGTTTTGCTGATGTGCAGGGATGTGCAGGGGTGATATGGCATCAATGCCTCATGAAACACTGATGAAACGTGAATTTAAAACCCTGCGAAGGCTTTTGTTTGATGAATCGAAGGCGGGAGGATCGTCACCCTCTGCCTTTAAATTTTCTTCAACCATGGCGAAATAACCTCTGAACCCTGCAAAATACAAACAAATATTATAAAATCCTGTGTGTATGGGCTAACTGCTTCAGAAGGCATGTGGAGGAAGCATGGCCGTTGGATGGCATCATCCAACGGTCGGGATCGATCAGAGGAATTCAAAGGGAAGGCGGAAAAGGAATATGAATTGGAGCCGTCGATCGTGTAGAGATCGACGGTTGGGAGCGGAGGCGAAAAGTCAAAGCGGAGGAATCAGGGCGATGAATGGTGGGCCGTTGATCTACAGATCAGATCGACGGCGGAGATCTTTTAAATGCCGCACCGTAGCCTGGTTAACTGTCGGGCATCTTCGTAGAGCAACTACCATCCGATGAGTGGCCTCAGATCAAACATCACGCATCAATATCGCGCTGGGTCCACGTCCGATCTTTAACATGCGATGAGAAGCGGTTTTCTGAACAGTGCTCAAGACACGTGTTGGGCGGTGTATGGAATCACTGCCGATCGGGAAAAAACTGCCCTCCACTTGAAGGCGGTGCGATGGATACCGCATGGTTTTGGAATGGTGAGCGGTTGGCGGGGACCACCGACTGCGATGGATTGCGTGCCGTCGATCTGCAGATCAGATCGATAGTGGAGATTGATTTGGGATTTTGCACCGGTGAAAACGTTATTTCATAATAAATCCGACAATTTAAAATAAAACTAAGGTTTATACATTGGGTGGAGATAATTAATTCAAAACGGATAAGCGCCCGACTGCGGGGTTGTGGGTTATATGGAAAATCATATGACCGAGGTTTATGGAGGAAGGGGCTAAAGGCGATCGGGCGATGCGATAAGCGCTCGGAAGTTTAGTGCTTGGTTCTAGCACCAAGACGCATGGAGGGGAAGGGTTAAAGACTTATCCCAAGGGGGCTTAAGTCCAAAATACATAAAAAACATGATTTTCATGGATTTTTAATGATTTTCAAAGGTTTCGAGGGTTTCGGTAAGGCAAAGAAGGAGTCTTTAAACCTTATCAAAGCGGTTTTGATGAAGGGGGAAGGGGAAAGACATGAAAACGAAGGATTTCATGGGAGAAGGAAAGGAAAAGATGAGGTTAGTTTTGGAAGAGGGGAAGGGGGGAAAATGGTGTTTGCAGCAGTAATCTATCTTGGAAATCTGCAGGATTTCTGAGTGTAGAGTGGGCACAGAAGTGAAGATGGGACAGAGGCATGAGGCCTTTAAGAGTCTTCAAGAGCCAACACTTTTTAGCAATAAAATTTGTTCCTTGAAGGCTCAAAAAGTTTTAGCCACATTTTGCTATAACAAATTTATAGGTGGCTAACAGTGGCTCCACTTGGGGATGGTGCCTTCTTGAAGGCATCAAGAATTTTAGACTTGCATTCTCTGGGAGGCTGACCTGTGCCACATCCATTGTGTTCTCTGGGAGGCTGACCTGTGCCTTATCCATTGGGTTGCTTTTCTTTCTGTGGATGATCTTATGTTGCTCTGAAACATATTAGCATTCATAAAATAAGAATGGAACTTCATCAATACCATCTCTCTACCTACCCAATCCTACTGATCTAACATTTTCTCTTCATCAGAGTGCACTTGGATTGGAAAACTCTCTTACAACATTTAATTATTTTGAAAACAGGAAATCTAATCTATTTCTACTCCTTATTTCTCCATGGACTCAGATTAAACAGTTGATCCCATATGATTCTCTACTTAATTTATTATCTGTTGGGATTAAACTGTCCAACAGATTTTTATTCTCTACATTCCTACAATAGAAAATTAAAAAAGCATTCAAGTCAGGATTGAAAAATCTAACTTGATGCTGGTCTATGGCATAAAAACAAGCTGCACATAGACATTGTTTTGCAGAAAATTAAAAAACAAAAATGGAAGGTTTAAGATTTGAAATTTCAAAGCATTTCCTTCATCTTTTACAGCTCTGTTTTGACTTTTGTTTGAGCTGTTCTTTCTTTGATCAACTGGTTCAGATTTTGAGCTGATTAGAACTAGTATTCCTTTGTTTTGACTCAGAATTTGAACAGATTTGAGTCATTTTCTTTTGGAAACTCAGGTTCAGATTTTGAGCATGTTTGAACCTTTAATTTCTATCCTAAACTATATACTGATAAGCCAAGATTAAAGAATTTGGAAAATCGAATTCACTATCTTATCAGCAGTAAATTTAAAGCTAATTAGTCAAGATTAAGCTGTATGACTAATTAGAAGTGTGTTTTTTCAGGAGTGGCATTTAAGCTTGCACACTTTCAGATTTGTTTCTCTTTTTTGGTATGGGGCTGTAACTTTCTTGTTTTACAATATTCCCTCTTTACTTTTTTCTATTGTTTTTAGATTTTTCTTTTTCTTTCAAAGAAAAAAAATCAAAAACTAACTAAATGCTCAAAGCTGAGCTTTATTGACATTCCTATCTAACCTAATCTAATCTTGGAGTATTTACATGTTTTAGATGATGAACTCTCTTTTCCAGTACAACCAATCCAGTAAATGATTCCATGATTGGTCCTTCTTCATCTCCTTGGGCAGGCTGGACAAACAGGGCCACTCCCATTCCTTTTGTTTTTTAGCAGCAGTGTTGAATAATCTTCTTGCTTTTGGTAATACACTGCTCCTAATGACCTTGATCCCTTCTTCAAATTCCTTCAAGAAGTGAGCATAGGGATCTTGAAATAGTGCCTGGTTAAGAGTATTTGAAAGACGTGTTTCAACCAGGATCATCTCTTCGTTCTCCACTGGATCAAGGCAAAGATCTTTTTGAGGAAGACAAACTTCCTCATCTTAATTATTATCTGAACTGGAGGACTCATCATATATTGCAGTGTTGTCCTCTTGTAGTCCTGGTATGCTCTGATTTAGTGGACTGTACTTTGTGAAGATATCATCATGTTCTTGAGCAGGGGTATCTTTTATTACATGAACCCTTTCAGGAGGAGGCTCCTTATATGCATCCTGTTCAAGAAATTCCTCTTTCTTCTCAACCCTAACATTACAACTAATAGATAGTTGATTCCCAATTATGTGAAAGCTATTTCTGATGGATTGGATTGGCTGATTGCTGCTCTCAAGCTGATGATAATGAAATTCATGACACCAATCGACTGCTGGTTGCCCTGCATGATTAGTTTATGTTTGGAGCTCATCATCATCATTAGATTGATCAGAAGTTGGAAAATCATTAGTATAAACAATTTCACCAATCATGCATATTGGGTTATTAGTTTGTTCTTTTAGCTGATCTACAAGTTTATTTTTTGTTCCAAGACAACAAGATTTAGTAGGTAAATGAGCAGAAGTGTTTTGTTCTAATAAAGAATTGAGGGCTGGCTGTTTATTTAATATCCGATCAATTTCTTCCTCTGTAAAAAGAGGAGGATTTTTCTCTTTGTTTTGGACAGAAGAACAACAGTCCTCTCCCTCTTGTGTTAACTGGTTTTGAAGCTGGATGTCTTCTTGAGCCTCTTCTAGGGAATGATTACTTGGGCTTGTAGGGGAATTTTGAGGATTCTCTTCCTTTTCCTGATCTATCTCAATTTCAAAAAACACCTCATGATTTTCATGGCAGTCACTTTGATTGTAAAGTTCACGAGTTGTTTCAAGTATATTGTCAGGATGCCATCCTTTTTTAATAATCTGAAATGAGTCATAACATAAAGGAAGAGACTCTGGTTGTGTTGTCTCTTCTCCTATTTCAGTTTTTGTGGGTTCAAAATGGCTTATGTTTTCCTCAAGGCACTGCTCACTAATAGTTTTTTCAATCTGGTTATGGAGTTCTCTTAATAGCATGGTACAAGATATAGGTAGATAATCAGGAAATACCTGACAACCTTCTTCATTGCTTTCTTTATAATCTTGTTTATTGCACATATCTTGTAATGTTTGGGTTTGTGTTTGATCTGGGAAAAACATAGGTTTCTCTGGATAATCAACATCTATATCATGCTCATGATTTTCTAATCTTTTATCAAGTATGTACACTATTTTCCCAATTAGGTCCAATAATGTGTTTGGTTTAGCTTCTCTGTCCATACTTGGATCCATGTTTGTAATAAGAGGTCACTGTATCTTTCTAACCAGTTCAGAGTCCTTTGCAAGTGGAGTTATTAGGTCTTTTGGGATTGTGGAGTCACCAGGTGGAAGATTTTGAAATTTGATGTCCACCAACAGCATGATTAGGTTTTCTCAATGCATTCCCAAGGGAGTCTACAACGACTGGAAGGGTAATAGGCCTACTGGAGGCCAGTGGAGTCACCAGGTGGAAATTTTTTAGCTTTTGTAAAGGTAAAATGTTTTATGGTTCCACCACCATGTTTATTATGAAGCCAATTTGAGATGTTTTTGGGTTTTTCTGAGTTTATGTGGTTATTTAAGGACTTATTGAGTCTAAAAGAGTTTTCTAGACTATCATATACTCAATATGTCCCACCGTGATCGCCATTATGTTGGTGTCCCGTGTTTTGATAATTGGAAAATCAAAAGACAAGGCAACATCAAAACCAATCTTTAGAGTTCCAGGATCTAATCCTCCTATTCTCAGAGAGTGATCTCTCAAATTTTTGTTTGCAAAGGTTTATCTTGTGTGCTTAGAGTATTGGTTTTTGACTAGTTATTAAGTGCAGGTGTTTGATTGTTTGTTTGTTTGGTTGGATTGACACAGCAAAATATGAAAGGCCTAGGAAAGATATATAGAAAGGAGAAACATCTAGTTCATTGGGCAATGGAGTCAAGAAGAGGTCATAACATACTCATCAATGGATATGGGATATCAGAGGGCAAATCTAACTTGGCCGCAGGATCCTTTGGTTTTGGAATGAGATGGACATCAATGATTTGAAAAGAGAAGTTTAATTCTCAACAAAGGGAATTTGAAAACACAATTTGAACAATAAAGAGCTTTTTGATAGACAGGGCTAACCATGAATTCTAAAAATCACACCTTTAATCCAACAATGATCTCAAAACAACTTTTAAAACGAAATCTAAGATTCGAGGAACACCCTATTTCCTCAAAGATTTTATTTCAAATTCCTTAGAAAACATAAAAGATTCACTGATAACTGCAGTCATAGAAGAGGGAACACCTAACACATCTATGATTACAACTATAAAGACCTTTGAGACAATTGTTTAAGTAAGGACAAAGGGAAAGATCAGAACAGACCTCCTTGACTCACTGTAAACATAAAACTACAAAGGGAGACTTCAATAACAGTTTTAAAGTGGCAGCAGACAAGTAGGGAGAACCATAAATCATGCTGAAACCAACTATTCGAACTATTAAGGAAATAAACAAGCATGAAGACTAAAGAGAGAGATTAAAGACTCTAAAATACTTCAGCAGAAGAAAACATGAAACAGTGAAGGATGAACAGGTCTAAGGTGCTTCCAGCAGTCATTTCTTAGCCTAAAACTTTGAACCTACTGTAGTAAGAAATCATGGAACAGAATGAAAACAAGAGAAAACATTAAACAGTTTAGAATACTTCACCAATAGCCAAGCTCATGGATCCAATGATAGAGCCTTCATAGTAACAAGCATGCAACAACATCATCAGGGCATCCAAGACTTCAATTTCTTCTTCAATTTCAATAGACTATGTATTATTTCATAGAGTTCCAATATTACAACTAGTGATCAACCAACAACCAACCCATCACTCATCTCCTCCAGAAGTATATATAGGAGAATGAGGAGGTGAGATTTGATAAAAGATCTCAAAACTATTTAACACAGACTTAAATGGCTTCTTGGCCCTTGGGGGGCTCAATGAAGAAAATTACATACATATCCTCTATATTAAATGATTTACATTAAATATTAAGCTCAGTGGGAGCTTTTGTTCACCTTTGAGGCTCTGTGTGATGTAGAAGTTACTTTGCTGATATTTTGTCATTAGTTTGTCAGTAGAATTTATCCTCTGGTTGCGTTGTGAGGCAGATATTTGGTCCTGATAAATAACTTTGGCCTTTGATTGAATACTTTAAGGCACAGGTGGCACTATGGTGGCTGGGAGGAATCAATTTGCCTTAGATGTGGTGGTGGAGGCCTTTCTGTCCGCTAGACATGTATGATTTTTCCTTTAACTATGTTTTAGTTGAGGATTAGGCTTTTGATAATCTTTCTTAGCCGTAATCCCCCACAGATCTGTCTCTAATCTTCTGTTCTGGTGTGTTTCTGGTCTTCGACACTGATACTCTTCGACTGTGTTTTATTTATGGTGTTTTGCTGGTGTGCAGGACTGTGCAGGGGTGATATGGCATCAATGCCTCATGAAACACTGATGAAACGTGAATTTAAAACCCTGCGAAGGCTTTTGTTTGATGAATCGAAGGCGGGAGGATCGTCACCCTCTGCCTTTAAATTTTCTTCAACCATGGCGAAATAACCTCTGAACCCTGCAAAATACAAAAAAATATTATAAAATCCTGCGTGTATGGGCTAACTGCTTCAAAAGGCATGTGGAGGAAGCATGGGTCGGGATCAATTAGAGGAATTCAAAGGGAAGGCGGAAAAGGAATATGAATTAGAGCCATCGATCGACGGTCGGGAGCGGAGGCGAAAAGTCAAAGCAGAGGAATCAGGGCGATGAATGGTGGGCCGTCGATCTGCAGATCAGATCGATGGTGGAGATCTTTTAAATGTCGCGCCATAGCCTGGTTAAGTGTCGGGCATCTTCGTAGAGTGACTACCGTCTGATGAGCGGCCTCAGATCGGACGACGCGCATCAATATCGCACCGGGTCCACGTCCGATCTTTAACATGCGATGAGCGGCGATTTTCTGAACAGTGCTCAAGACACGTGTCGGGCGGTGTATGGAATCGCTGCCGATCTGGAAAAAACCGCCCTCCACTTGAAGGCGGTGCGATGGATACCGCGTGGTTTTGGAATGGTGAGTGGTTGGCGGGGACCACTGACTGCGATGGATTGCGCGCCATCGATCTACAGATCAGATCGACGGTGGAGATTGATTTGGGATTTTGCACCGGCGGAAACCTTATTTCATAATAAATCCGACAATTTAAAATAAAACTAAGGTTTAGACATTGGACGGAGATAATTAATTCAAAACGGATAAGCGCCCGACTGCGGGGCTGTGGGTTATATGGAAAATCATATGACCGGGGTTTATGGAGGAAGGGGCTAAAGGCGATCGGGTGACGCGATAAGCGCTCGGAAGTTTAGCGCTTGGTTCTAGCACCAAAACGCATGGAGGGGAAGGGTTAAAGACTTATCCCAAGGGGGCTTAAGTCCACAATACATAGAAAACATGATTTCATGGATTTTTAATGATTTTCAAAGGTTTCGAGGGTTTCGGTAAGGCAAAGAAGGAGTCTTTAAACCTTATCAAAGGGGTTTTGATGAAGGGGGAAGGGGAAAGACATGAAAATGAAGGATTTCATGGGAGAAGGAAAGGCAAAGATGAGGTTAGTTTTGGAAGAGGGGAAGGGGGGAAAAATGGTGTTTGCTGCAGTAATCTATCTTGGAAATCTGCGGGATTTCTGAGTGTAGAGTGGGCACAGAAGTGAAGATGGGACAGAGGCATGAGGCCTTTAAGAGTCTTCAAGAGCCAACAATTTTTAGCAATAAAATTTGTTCCTTGAAGGCTCAAAAAGTTTTAGCCACCTTTTGCTATAACAAATTTATAGGTGGCTAACAGGTACATGTGTGACAAAGAGATTGGACAAAGGAATATCAATTTAGAGACAAAGAAATGATAAAGATGATGTTTGGGAAAGTATACATGGGTCCTGTGAACAAAGGTCGCATACATACACGGGTATGGTTAAGAAAAGTAGTGTACAATTTCGCACCATGGTTTTCCCAATACCAGGGGCTTTTACCATGGTATTGGCCCATAGTAATGATGATCAGGAGATCATTTCCAAGTTATGGAAATTGCTCAAAAATGAAAGTTCTCAGAAGTCGTTGCAATTTGAATGACTGGAAAGGTGTCGTCGTTGTGATTCTGGTGATGTGAACGGCTCTCAAAATCGAGGTCATATGCAGAAGTTATTGAGGTTTTAAAATGCCCAGTAAACTCCAAAAAATGACTTTTGACTCAAATTGACTTTGTTCATTTTATAAAAAAAATATATATTGGTCAAAATTTTATTTTATTATTTTATGGAGAAGCGAATCAGAGGGCACAACGTGGCCTGCCCGAAGGCTGCCACGTGGCCCCAGGCTTGAATGGAAAAGGGTTAAAAAATTGGTTAAGGCCCAATACCTTGGGCACAGCTGCACGCACTCGGGTCAAGACTGCATGCATTTGGGTCATAGTTGCACACAAGTTTAGGTCACACTACACGGGAGTCAAGTCGGGCTCGTTTCTTCAACTAAAAAATTGTTTACAAAGTTCGAAGGGTCGAATGCGGTTGGCCTGCCCGCCAGCCCACAGGCTCGATCGGCCCGCCCAGTGGTGTTTCTTAACCACTACGGGCGCCGAGCAAATATAAGTGTTCCAATTGGAACGGGCGGAGAAAAAAAAGGGCTAGCACTCCCCTATACCATGTGACCTTCAACTATGACCAGGGGCACACGTCTTCAAACCTATCCGCAAACAGTTAAACCGTCAACGGAATGTCCACATGTGAACGCGGAGTTTCTAAAACCGTGAAATTTATTTCCACCACCTATTTAGGTCGCAGTTCCACAAATCTAGGAGGTCCGTCGATTTTGGAGTGCTAACTGGAGTTCCTCTAGTTTTGGAGGAGGTTTTTGAGGGACATTAGGAAAATTTTTGTTTTTTCCATAACTCGCTCATTATTGAACCAAAAAAGGTGCAAAAATAGTCAACTTGGGTTATTTTCAACATTCTAAGCAGTTTGGCACAGGTTTCAGGTCAAACAGAGGTCATCTTCATTAGTTTTAGCTTCGGGGAAGATCAAGGAGCCATTAGGGCCATCATGGAGAAGGTAGTGTATTGGTCTTTCTTTATCTATTTTATGTAAATCAATAGTCATCTCTGGGTAATTCATACCTTTTGAAGCTGATTTCATAGAGATTTTTGCCTATCGAGGCTTATTTTCACTTTTACTTACATTTTGAGCAAATTAATACATGAGGGACATGCCATTGGTAGCTGGATCAATAGATGTAGCCCAGGAGGGGTGAAATGCTTCAACAATTTGCTGAGTAATGTGCTTTGTGAAGTTTATTTCTCTGTTCTTTACTGTTGTACAATGATAAATAGTTAAAATTTTTAATCAATCCTCACACATAAATCTGTTTAACAAAGCCATAACTATTTGTTTAACCTACAAATTAAGGAGAACCTTATGCACACATTATTATTACTCTTTGGATACTTAGCACATCATAACTAATACAATCCATTCAAATCAAATGAGCACATCAACAGATATTTGATCTCGTCAAAGAATACCAGCGTCATTACTAAGGGATTGGCCTAAGGTATTAGCTAAGGCATCATCTATATAAGGAGATGGAGATCAAAGTGCTATGTGTGCAAGTTTTTTGTTTTCTATGAATGATTTGATCTGAAACAGGTGTGCAACAAGGAGCAAGGAAAATACATAGACATGAAATATCTAAAGCATGGTATCATATGTACTTGTTTAGTTTCCTTGTTGAAAACATCTAGCTGTGATAGATCTGTGGTATTAATGATATTCTGACATGAGTATGAGACAATAAGGGTTGCAAAGTATATTATGTGGTTGCAGCAAAAACATGACTCGGTGATTTAAGATATGTATGTTGGTTTTCCACTAAGAGATCGTGTATATATGTGGAACTTCTTCTAACTAGTCGCGTATAAATTCTGCAGTATGGACATATTTGTACGCAGGTGTCAAGTATGAAAGACGCGTACATACATGGAAATAATTTATAAGGGTCACGTACATCTGCTAGGGTTTTGTAGTATGAACTGATGATAATGGTTGATCTGTTCTGTTATGTTTGATGTTGTTTGTCGATGAAGTCTCTTTTATAATAATATGTGTTTGACAGTATTGTTTGGTCTTCATTGATTATGAAGTAAAGTATTGACTTGTGATGCTGCTACTATGTGATAATCTCTATTTGGTTCAGTGATTTATGTTGGCTTCAATATCTATTTGGGTGATTTATTGAGTGGTATAGTGATTCAGATTCAATCATCAATATTCTGAGATCTGTACGTGGGTACTCTTCAGGGGAAAATTGTACATACACAAGTATGAGTAATAACAATCACATATACAATATGATGCATGTTTGAACATGGTTTGCAGTCACAGTAGTTGGTTTTTGTGTTGGGTAATAACTTTTTGATATATTGATGAGTGACTCTGTATTGGTGTGATGTGTACTGATCAGATTTGGTCTAGTTGCATTGGTTATGTTAGAAGATTTGATGATTCAATATTTGAGCAGTTGATTTCAGAGTTTGAAACATTCTGAAAAGTGATCCACTAAGAGACGAGGATAACATTTTTTCAGAAAGGGGGTTGTAGCTCCCTTGTAGGGGTTGGAAAATGAGAGAAGGTTGTAGCCTTATGCAGGTATGAGCCTGCGTACTGGTTAAATTCTGTGACAATACAAGATTGTAAGAGGTTTAGTTTTCGTTAATAAAAGAATAAAAAGATGACAACAACGATGGTTTTCTCCCACATTGGGTTTCCACCTAAAAATCCTAGTGTTCATGTGTGTTGATTTGTTTCTTATGTGTTGATGATATATTTTCTCCTTGTTTCTCATATTTTTGGCTTAATACATGTTTAATAAAGTAATGATGCACTAGTTAAAAAATAACGAATGATGAATTATATGTAAAGTTAAGTTCATATACTCAGGTTGCTTTCATCATAGTATCGTACATATGCGGGTTCACTAAATAACCGTCATGTATAGAAATTAGAATAAGAAAATAAATTTGAAGTAAGTATTTAAAATACCGATTCACCAACACCCCCCCCCCCCCCCCCCCTCATTATTTTTCCTATCAATTGGTATCATAGCAGGTCCTTCAGAAAACTCTTGATCGCTTGAAGGAATATTTATCAAGATGAGAAATCAAGAGGGGGCAGTATCTATCAGGCCACCATTGTTTGAGGGATCCAATCTAGTTTTATAGAAAGTTAGAACAAGAGCTTATCTATAGTCAATTAGAGTTTATGTTTGGGGAATCATTGAAGGAGGCTATTAGTATCCATCTTCCATTGCCACAAATGAAGTAGAAAAGAAAAAATAGGACACCAATGCAAAGGTTTCCAATGCTCTGTTAGGAAGCTTGACAGAATAACAATTTATAAAATTCATGCGACTGAATACCGCAAAGGCTATATGGGACAATATTATCCAAAGATATGAAGGTGACATTAAGGTAAATAGTACAAAAATTCAAACATTTAGAATTCAATATGATACTCTCAAAATGCATAATGATGAAAGTATTACAAGTTTCTTTCTTAGGGTAGATGAGATCTCTAATCCCAAAATTCGATCTAAAAGTCTCTGTCATTAAAGAAATGTAGGATTTGAATAAAATTTCTATTGAACAACTTCATGGGATTTTAATAACCTATGAAATGAAAAAATGGGGTCCCTCAGATATGAGAGAAGTTGCATTCAAAGCTACTTCTAAAGGAAAGGAAAAGGAGGAGCTTAAGGAGGCATATTTATAGGTAATATTCCTTTCAAATGTTTTTCTTATGGAAGAGTTAGTCATTGTGATTCTAAATGCCCTTATAAAGAAAACCGTGAGAAAGGAAAGAATTCCGCAAAAGTAAATTTCAGAGGAAGGTTTGAAAATAAGAGAAGCTTCAACACACACAAAGATAGTGATGGTCTTTCAAATGGTGAAGAAGGTGAGTCTGATCAAGAATATTCATTACTTATGGCATTTGAAGATAAAAATATTGATGAGTCTGATGATATTTTTATGGATGCCCTAGAATAAAAGGATAATCTCATTGAAGAAATAACTCAGCTTAACATTGTTTTAGATGAAGCTAAATTAGAAGAAGAAGCAAATTATAGAAAGGGAGAGGCATAATGAAAAGTTAGAACTAGAAGTAGTAAACATAAGGAAGGAACTTGAGAAAACAAAAGGTGTAAACCTTAGATTTGCTAAAAGGTATGAGACTTTAGTATAAATCATCAAAGTACAAAGCTCTCCTCTTATAAAAAAATGTCTTGGATACAATAGAGAATCATCAAAGGCTGTAACAGGTCCAAGAATTTATCTTAATGCAGTAAAAGGAAGCAGTCAACAAAATTCATGTTCTCAAAAAAATAATAAGGGATCAAATGTTTCTCAGGTAAATCATCCTTACCACAATAAAAAAATAAAACTACACAAGAAGGTACTATACTCCTAAAAACTTCAAATTTAATGGTCAATGCTTCACTTGTCATAATTTTGGCCATAAGGTTTCTCAATGTGTTACTTATAAAACTATCATGACTAGAGAAGCTAGAAAAAAAAAGAATGCGACTGGGTTAAAGAAATACTCTAATTACAATACCTTCTCACCTCTTCAAGATGAAACTGAATGTTCATTTTGAATAAATTTGGGCATAGAGAAACTGAATGCAAAATCAGAATGAGATCAACTCCTCAGAATGAAAAAATAGCAGCAACATTCAAGGTATGGAAAAAGAAAACCATAGAATCTAAGAATTGTGGTTTAGCTTTGTATGCAGAAGATCAAGAAATTATGTGGTGCATTGGCAATGGATGCTCAAAGCATATGACAGGTGATAAGATAATTTTATGTCCTTTAATGAAATAAATAAAGGAAAGAATGTAACCTTTGGAAATAATTCACCTACTGCTATCAAAGGAAAAGGAATTGTTTTCTAAAAGAAAAGGTTAAATATGGAAATGTTTTGTTTGTTGATGGATTAAAACATAACTTATTTAGTGTTAGTGAAATGTGTGACCAAGGGAATGAGGTTTTTTTTAGATCAAATAATTGTGTTGTACGAAATATCGATACATGTAAGATCACAATAAAGGGAACAAGAACTCCATGTAATGTATATGTCTTGGAAGGCGGTCTAGAACATTATTACTTGAGAAAATCAGAAGAAATTTGGCTCTGGAAAAAAATATTGGGACATATAATCTTCAATAAATTACATAAGTCAAGCAGAATGGGAGCATTTCATGACTTTACTAACATCTCTCTACTAGAAAGTGCCATATGCAAATCATGTCAATTTGGTAAGCAAATCAGGGTGAATTTTAATGCCAAAGAAGGCACTTCAAGTAAGCCACTGGAACTTATTCATACTGATTTGTGTGGTCCTATGAGAAATAAATCTCCTCGGGGTGAACAATACTTCATATTATTCATTGATGATTTAATCAAATGTGTTGGATTGACTTATTGAAACATAAATATGAAGCATTTGATAAATTTAAAGTATTCAAAGATCTAGTAGAGAATGAGTTAGATTTGAAAATAAAATGCCTGAGGTCTAATAGAGGAGGAGAATTTATATCAGATGATTTTTTCAAATTTTGTGAACAAAACGGATCAAGAGGCAATTTTCTATAGCCAAAATAGCTCAACAAAACGGAGTGGCAGAAACAATGAACAAAACAATCCAACAAATGGCACGTGCCGTGCTTGATGAGTGCGAAGCACCTCATACCTTATGGGGGGAAACAACAAATATATCCGTGAATATCCTGAAAAAAAGCTCATATTTGGGTAAATAGTGACAAAAATCCTCATGAACTATGGTTTGGGAAGCCTGCAACTGTCAAACACTTTAGAGTTTTCGGAAGAAAATGTTACATAAAGAATAATGATGATAAGATTGGAAAGTTTGAATCTAGATCCGATGAAGGAATTCTCCTTGGATACTCCTCTAGAAGCAAAGGATATAAATGTTATAATAAACGGATTCAAAATATTATTGAATGCATTGATGTTGTGATTGATGAAGTATCCACAGGTACCAAAAGAGAAGCACTGATAGATGACGAACTTTTTCCTACAACAAGCCAACAGCTTGTGGGAGAGGGAATTAATGAAGCTTCAGAAGAAGGAATTGAAAGCATAGAAGAATTAGAAAAGAATCCTTCAAGGTATGTTCAGAAAAATCATCGCGAATCTCAAATTCTAGGTGAAAAGGAAGCAGGAGTACAAACTAGAATAACTCTTGTTGGAACTTCCATTTATCTAGCCTTACTATCCATAATTCAACCTCATAATGAAAATTTAGCAAGAAAAGACGAATGTTGGGTTAAGGAAATGGATGACTAAATTGATCAAATAGAAAATAAAACATACATGGGAGCTAGTACCAAGACCTCATAATAGAAATGTTATTGGGACAAACTGGGTATTCAAAAAAAACTGAATGAAAATGGAGAGGCGATTAGAAACAAATCAAGACTCGTATGCAAAGGCTATGATCAACAAGAAGGAATAGACTTTGAAGAAAATTTTTCACCTGTAGCCAGAATTGAAGCTGTAAGAATGTTCCTTTCATTTTCAAGTTTTCATAACTTTAAAGTATATAAAATGTATGTTAAACCCACATTTCTAAATGGAGACTTAGAAAAAGAATTTTATATTGAACAACCTTAAGGGTTCATTCTAAGAAATGATAAGAACATTGTTTGCAAACTTAAGAAGGTAATATATGGGCTAAAAAGCTCCACATGTATGGTATTATCGTCTTGACAGGTATCTTCAACAACAAGGCTTCACTAAGGGGTCTGCAGATAGAAATCTATATATAAAGGTGGACAATCATAAAATTTTGATAGTTTTTGTTTATGTAGATGGAATAATATTTGGAATCAATGAAGAATCTATGAGTAAAGGATTTGCTTCATTCATGTAACAAGAATTTGGAATTTCCCTACTTGGTGAACTAACATACTTTCTTGGTCTTCAATTTCAGCAAGCAAAGAATGGTATCTTTTTCTCACAAACGAAATACTTCAACATATTTTGAAGAAATATGGAATGTAATATTGCATGCCTGTATGCGCACCAATGGTAAAATGATGTAATATCATTTCACATGATGATTCTCCCTTAGTAAACCAACAAAAATACAGATCTATGATTGAGAGCGTGCTCTACCTTACAAGCACAAGACTAGATATTATGCATGAAGTTGGGATTGTTGGATGGTTTCAAGAAAATCCTAAAGAAACTCATCTCCATGCAGTCAAGAGAATATTCAAGTACTTACAAGGAACTCAAGATTTTGGTCTATGGTATCCCAAAGATGCAGAATTTTCACTTAATGCTTACATAGATGTAGATTGGGCGGGTAATGTTGATGATCGAAAGAGTACTAGTGGAGGAGAAATTTATTTGGGACCTCGCTTGGTATCATGGTTCAATGAAAAACAAAGCTCCATTTCTTTATCGACTGCTAAGGCAGAATATGTTGTTGTTGCATCTTTCTATACTCAAATTCTATGGATGATGAAAACATTGCAAGACATTCAAATCACTTGTCCTCAACCTATACCCATTTGTTGTGATAATACTAACACCATGAGTGTTTCTCAGAAATCTTTTCATGCACTAAAAACCAAGCATATTCCGATCTAATATCACTTTCTGAGAGAACGGGTGCTTGAACAAAAGGTCAAACTAGAATATGTTCAAAGGAGCAATTTGCGGATATATTTACAAAACCACATTCACGTGATTCCTTTAAATATCTCAGATAGAAAATAGGAGTGGTATCTGCTTTCGCTTCATCAATTATTCAGATAGATATTTCATGTTTAGGGGAAGATGAGACTGAAAATTATTGTAGGTTACTTTCTGTACGCGGATATTATGAAGGAAAATTGCGTATATACACGATTTTTGATCAAGATAGCCATGTATGTTTCTCTGATATGGAGAAACAATGAGATAGATCTAGGGGGAGGCTCTAATATGCTTTAGATAGTTATTACTTGGATATTTGGTCCTCATGTTGATTGGTTACAGTTTGTTATTTTTCTTATATGTGATACTAAATTATGAACGTGACATTGTTGGTTTAATGATTGAGGAATTTGCTTTGATGGATGAGTTGGATGTGATTAGACCAGACATTTAAAAATTGGCACAGGTTCAGGGGGACAATTGGTTATATTAGTACATTGTTGACATAATGATTTCCTTGTTGCATATTGGGGTCATGATAAATTAGTGATGCTACTAAACATACACATGTTCCTGAAGTTTTATGTTGCATCATGCTATGCTACTGTCATTATGATTGAGTTGCATATTGATGATGTTGTGTGATAATTCTTCTTGCATGAAGATTATTGTCCAAGATAATGATATGTTGTTGCTACAACTACTTGGTGATGCTCGAAAGCATTACATATTTGGCCACATGTTGACGATGATGCATTGTCCCATATTACTTTGATGATGCTCATGTTACAGGATCCTATATGGTATATGATGATTAATGATGACTATTATGGCCTTGATACCTCACTATTGAGGTCCTTGGTATTGGTTATAAATATTTGTTTCTTGACGTAAAGGTCGTCTAAAGACTCATGATGTAATCAGTGCAATCCTTAGTTATGTTTGGCCTATTGTCAAGTCAATATTTATGTAGTCCCATTATTTTGGGCACCTGATGTAACGATTTCGTCGTAATATGTAACCCCAATATGTTGGGTCATTAATGTAAGCATGATTACTTGGTGATAGGAAAGGTCATATATGATTGATTCATAGATTCATGTATTTCAGAAGATTCTGTATATGCTCAGGGGAGCATGATCATTCTACAATATCCATATTCAATGGATCAGATCTACAATGTTTATCTCTACAAAGGGAGAAAGCATTGTTCATTCATCATTGATCATCCATTTTCCCTTGATGTCAAAGGGGGAGAAAATCTTGGTGTTTGGAACGTTATATCTCAGATGTGTTTACAGGTCTCTACAAGTGGTGGTAACCAAATGCCAAAGTGGTTTACATCAAGTCCAAAGGGGGAGATTGTTGGCATTATGAAAAAAGTGTTGTCCTTGATGGAAACCTAATTGATAAAGATGTCAACATGATGGTATAAGGATGAGTATTCGGGTCAGTACAGATGTGACAAAAATATTGGACAAAGGAATATCAATTCAGAGAAAAATAAATGATAAATAATATGTTTGGGAAAGTATACACAAGTCCTATGAAAAAAGGTCGTGTACATACGTGGGTATGGTTAAGAAAAGTAGCATACAATTTCCACACCATGGTTTTATCAATACCAAGGGTCTTTACCATGGTATTGGCCCATAGTAATGAGCACAACAACATATATTTGATCCCATCAAAGAATACCATAGACATTACTAAGGGATTGACCTAAGTTATTGTCTAAGGCCTAATCTATATAAGGAGATGGAGATCAAAGTGCTATGTGTGCAATTTTTGTGTTTTCTATGAATGATTTGATTTGAAACATGTGTGCACCAAGGAGCAAGGAAAAGACACAGACTCGAAATATCTGAAGTATGTTATCATATGTACTTGTTTGGTTTCCTTTTTGAAAATATATAACTGCGATAGATATATGGTATTAATGATATTCTGACATGAGTATGAGACAGTAAGGGTTGTGAAGTATATTCTATGGTTGCAGTGAAAGCATAAATTAGTGACTTCAAATATGTACATCAGTTTTCGCTTGAGAGATATTGTATATATGTGGATATTCTTCTAACTAGTCACGTATAAATTCTGCAGTATGGACATATATGTACGCATGTGTCGAGTATGAAAGGCGTGTACATACGCGCAAATAATTTATAAGGGTCACACACATTTGCTATGGTTTTTTAGTATGAACTGATGATAATGGTTGATCTATTTTTTTATGTTTGCTGCTATCTGTCGATGAAGTCTCTTTTATAATAATCTGTGTTTGACAATACTATTTGGGCTTGATTGATTATGAAGTAAAGTATTGAATTGTAATGATGCTTCTATGTGATAATATATATATGGTTCAATGATGTATGTTGGCTTCAGTATCTTATTGGGTGATTGATTGAGTGGTACAATGATTCAGATTCAATTATCAATATTTTGAGATCTGTACACGAGTACTTTTCAAGAGAAATGCGTACATACGCGGGTATGAGTTAGAACAATTGTTTAAAAAATTTTATACATGTTTGAACAAGGTTTGCAGTGGCAACAATTTTTTTTTGTGTTGGGTAAAAATGTTTTGATATATTGAAGAGTGATTCTGCATTGGTGTGATGTGTACCAATCTGATTTGGTCTAGCTACATTGGTTACATTAGAAGATTTGATGATTCAATATTTGAGTATTTGATTTCAGAGTTTGAAACATTCTAAAATGTGATCCACTAAGAGCTCAGGATAAGAGTTTTTAAAAAGGGGGTTGTAGCTCCCTTCTAGTAGGAGCTGGAAAACGAGAGAAGGTTGTAGCCTTTTGTAGGTAGGATCCTGCATACTGGCTAAAGTATGTGCCAGTACAAGAATGTAAGAAGATTTTTTTTCTTTCATAAAAGAAGACAAAGACGACAAGAACAATGGTTTTCTCCCACATTGGGTTTCCACCTAAAAATCCAGGTGTTCATGTGTGTTGATGTGTTTCTTATGTGTTGATGATATATTGCTCCTTTTTGCTCATAATTTCTTCTTAATACATGTTTACTGAAGTAATGATGCATTGGTTAGAAAAAATTAAATGATGAATTATATGTAAAGTTAAGTTCACTGGATATACACAGGTTGATTTCATCATGGTAGCGTACATAAGAGGGTTCACTGAATAACAATCGTGTATAGAAATTAGAATAAGAAAAGAAATTTGTAGTAAGTACTTAAAATATCACGCGTATTTTTCCTATCATCCTATTCAATTATCTTGATGCATAGACAAAGGGCTCACTTGAGAAGGAGTGCTAGGGACCGAGGCCCAAATAGTAACACCCAAGCTCGAGCCTAAGTACAATTCTTCATGGACCGATACCTCGAACACTCTCCATTGGTGGTAGAAGATGAGATTTTAGACATTGAGTAGGAATTGGGTGATGAGGCAAATGACTTGTCTTATTCAGAGATCATGGTTGAAGTAGAGAACTAGGTTCCGAACTTTGGCACTCCAAGATTATGCAACTAATATCTACACATAATTGATTTATATTGGCATGTTAAGAATCTGTTGGGTAAAGTGTTATTCAATAGAAATGAAACCAGAGATGAGCTCCTCCTTCACATGGAGGAGCTCCATTTGCTTTATCAGATCATGGATGAAAGAATGCAGAGAATAGAAGTAACCGTACTTTGTGACATTGAGCTACCACCTCCTATGAAACCTTCACACCCTTCTCCAGTTGTTTAATCTCATGATCTTTCCTTGGCATGATGCCACTCGCAATAATATTACAATTTTAAATGTTTTCTGGTATACGCGTCGTCTATTTTTCTATCTATATGGTTTTCATGGATTCCACATCGAATTTTTGTAGTTTTTGTAATGATGATCTTGGACACCACTAGCTCTATACGTTTATTTTGGAACACTTGGAATGAACCTTTATTAGTGTTCTTTGTTTGATTTTTTCACAAGTAAACAAGAGTTGATTAAGGTGTTAATCTATGACCTGAATTATACATATTTGGTGGTATAATATCAGATCTTGAGCTTACACAAAAAAATGAGAATTCAGTTTATCAATGTTCTTGATCTAATTTCAAGCTCATCAAGGTGTGAATCTACAAAATGCATTGCACATATTTAATAGTATAATATAAGATATAAAAAATAAGGATTTGACCAAAAATCCTTTCACTTGATTTTGGTAAAAAAATTCCCAAAGGTAAATAATGAAACAACCTCAATTTAATGGATTAACTTAATTTATTATTGTTTTTTTGTTTGTTTGTCAAGTGATCCTCTAGGCTTTACATGTGGCTTGAGGAGCCACTACCCAGGGGCATCTAAGCCGTCAAAGTCACACGAGGATCGCACCCGGCCTGGGGCACACTATCCCTTAGTTGACTTTATTTTTTAGCATGTCTCCTCCCTCTAGCACAAGGCACAACCATCCCCCGTGAATTTTGATCCTAGGCCGCCTTGCTGACGAGGCCCATCCTCAATCGACCGGTTGTGCTAGTGGGACTTGAAAACATAATTTATTATTATTAATGTTATTGGATATTTGGTTAATTTTATATTGATAAGTATTTTTTAATAAAGTATGATAATAATAAATGAATTTACAAAAATACTATTTACAAATATATAAAAATATTTCCTATTTTTTAAATTTAATTAAACAAAAATAAATATTACTACACCTAGAGGTGCATTCTACAACCGAGTATGAGGGCGATGTTGACACAAATCTAGCTCAACCTGGAGTTGAGACATGTCCCTTTTAAAATAAAATAAAAAAATACTCTAAATAAAAAGCAATGTGAACATAAATGAATATACAAATTTTGGTTAGTTTTAATTAAAAGCATTATAAAACATCAATAATTACAACCCAAGGAGATGTGGTATAAATATTTCACTTTCACTCTCAAACCTATAATAGTAAAAATTTTCAATGCCCAATATGAAGAAGTAATTAAAAATAGAGTAATATAGTTATTTACTAGTAGAAAAGAGGTGAATAATCCATTCAATTCTTAATATAAAAATGATATTTGGCATTAAAAAATATTGATAATAATTAAAATATCTAATGTCGGTGAGAAATAAAATATTTCACTATTCAAGATTATGTAATATTGATTTGTATTTAAAAATATATTATCATAAAAACATTTTAATATGAACAATAAGATCCACAAATAATTAATATTACAATGTTCATATTAAGTAAAATATTTCAATGTTATCCATTCATGCATTCAAAATTCAATTTAAAGAATGAAAAAATACACACACACACACATAGAACTAGAATATATCCATCGTAACCATGGATTTATCAAGAGTGGAGAGCAGTTAAGTCTCTTGAGTTGCAAACCATTTTTCAAACTTTGCACTCTAAAAGAGGTTTTCATATCAAGAGATTTGATCCATCTCGACACTTGGTAGATCAGTGCTTAATATGAATCTATATTGGTATATATCAAAATAAAATGCATAAGTACCAATTACATATCTGACTCAATTCCCTTAAGAGTGCAACTAACCAACCCATAATTATACTCACTTCACTCACTTAAGAGTGCTTTTCTTAGGCTTGAAGCGATTACAATAATAATCATCTAAGCATCAAAGTTCATTTTGTCAATAGTGTTGATTTTAAAATTGGTGGGGAGGATAATAATCACTCCGCCCAAGGACCCGCAATAACCCCAATTGACTATATATATATATATATATATATATATATATATATATATATAAGTGATTACAATAATAATCATCTAAGCATCAAAGTTCATTATGTCAATAGTGGGGATTTTAAAATTGGTGGGGAGGATAATAATCACTCTACCCAAGGACCCGCAATGACCCCAACTGACTATATATATATATATATATATATATATATATATATATATATATATATATATATATATATATATATATATATATATACGCCATGTGTCAACTCCATGGTGAGCATGGAAGGAATTATACATCTCCTCCATTTTTGTGCTTGATGGATCACTTTAACACCATTTTTCCTTTTCATCATTAACTACATCATTCATTAGTTAACCATTAACATACATGTAAACATCAGATAATATGCATGACCATAAGCACGAGCAACAATCAATACAAGTACAAGTAAACCATGAACAACAACACATCAACAAACACATGAGGAAACAAGGTATAAGGTGGAAACCCTTTCGGGAGAAAAACCACCATCTTCTTTGGTTTTCTTCTTCTTCTTGTTAATAGAATATTTCTTTTACATCAATCACTAGCCACCACTAGTGTGAAAGCCCTAAATTGTGATGCACACAAGAAGCCATTTGCTTCAAACCACTACTCAATGGAAGCAACCACTTCCTCAAATTTGCAGGCCACCACCTGTTGGAAGCCACCACTCCCTCAATTATGCAAGCCACTAACTGCTACAGGCCCGAACCTCCAATAGTTTCCCAGGCCACCACCTGTTGGAAGCCACCACTCCCTCAATTATGCATGCCAGTACCTGCTACATGCCCCAACCTCCAATAGTTTCTCAGGCCACCACCTAGGGGAAGCCACCACTCCCAAAGTTTTCTTGCCATAACTTGAAGGAAGCTACCACTCCCTAAATCAAAAATCCACTACTTGTCTTCAAGTCACCACTTTCCTGCCGAAGGCCCAAACCTTCAAGCTCTTATGGACCACATTTCATGCATTTTCAAACTAGGACCCACTACTCTCTACACAAAACATTTGTAGGCCACATTTCACAATTTTAAAAGTGGACCCACTTATATTCTTTGCTCATCAATTGAATACAAAACACTCTGAAATACAAAATCTTCTCATGTAATCAAAACTGCCCTCATACACACACTCTTTCTCAAACCTTACAATGACATCAAACTCTAACTCATCATAAAAAATACTCCCATGACATGACCCTAACAAGCATCTCACTCTCATGCCAACCAATAGCATACAAACACATTATACCTTTGTCTCTCAACCATACACATCATGATACATATACTCATACCTAAGAGAAACATACAAAGCCACACACATGACATCAAAAGTTCTCTGCAACATGAGACTCATGGAAGTACATCAGTTGGAAACACTCAGTCATACACATAATATAGGGATGATAACAATAATATACTAGACAACAATACATACAGACCCCACAACCTCAGATATTAACCCCTGCAACAAACTATTAGCAACAACATATAAATTCACTATGACTTAACACTACTTGCTTCGAGATTCCAATGCACTTCAAACCATGCACTTGATTAACTCCAAAATTTACACATCAATCGAACTGCAAGCATGGCACTTGAATATCTCTTCGACGACCAACAATCTCTCACCCTTTGAGCACTAACACACTTCATTGATCTATGCAAACTACATGAACCTCGGGAGTCTAATTGCACTTCATAACACATTGGCACTATGCTATGTTCATGCACATTTTCATACTCACAAATTTGATTCATCATATATATTCATTCATAGCCATTAACCTCTAATCACACTGATGCACAAATTATACAACAATCTCAACACATCCAATATGCACGCATGACCAAACTCAGAACAATCCTGCGCACAACACATTTAAAAAAAAAAAAAGACTCCTTTTGACCAAATTGATGAGTATGTTATGGACCAAATCAACGTGCTTTTGACCACTTGAGGCATTTTTTATATTCCATTTTTTATTTGGATTGAATCAAGGTGTGACCAAATCAAATCATATATGCAACAATTGCATTCATGTCATTGGTATACATCAAACCATTAACTTGATGACCAAATCATATTCATACTTTGAAGACCAAAATAAGAAGATTTGATCACATCTAAACCTTGGGTAAGTGTGATGGTATAATCTTGTGCTTTTAATTTTCACATCTATAGGAAGTGTTGTAGGCATATAAAAACAACCCTAAGCATATTTCCACAAGAAGACAAAGGTAAAACTGCGATAATGAGGCAACATCACTAGGTGACAGTGGTGAGACCACAATAATCTCTGTAATTTGGTAAATTTAAAGCTTCTCTGCATAGAACTAAAACCACTTGCTTCCAACCTTATTTAATGACCTTGCCAAGCACTTGTAAAATTCCAGAACATTGAATACCTTTGTTAATCATTAGATCATCATGCAAGAACTCCTTTAGCTGGTTGAAATCAATGCACAACTAGTTGACTCCATTGTTGACATCAATGCCAACACCATGTTACCAACAATATCCCCCTTTGGAATTGATGGCAACCTTCAACCACTTCACCAAAATTATATTCATTGCTACAAGTTGGTTGGCCTCACTCTCTACTAGTGTATCACTCTGCTCATTTAACATAAATGGAAAAGAGTGGTCCAATATTCAATGAATCATCATGTTGACACTGATAGACAAGGCTGATATGAATTAAATTTATCGTTAAGATATGATCATCTAGTGAAACCTACAAAATAATCATAAAAAACAAATGCAATATGTTGTTCATATTGCAACCAATGGACATCAATGACTATGCCAACACCATGACCTTATTCTTGCTAAAACATGCTCCCCCTGAACATGTATTGGGGCTGCAAATAATTCTTCATGGTTGTTGTACAATGACTTTTGATGTTGCCTTTTCCTTATTGTCATATGCAATGGCTACATAAACTAGACCAATGAATTAATGAATAAATGATGAACATAAAGTATAGGGGTTCATAATGATAGTACATGGCTGAAATAGATATATCACTATTCCAAGAATTTTAACTCTCTCCCATGCCTGACCAATATAATGATTACACAACCAACAAACTCAAAATGAAAGTAATAAATTACAAGGCTAAATATTTCACACAATAGTGCTTACATGGTTGAAACACATGACCGCCATTATGCATTCCAAAAGACAAGCGACTCGCTCTCTCTTATGCATGGTTGAGACTAGGATTATTCAACCCAACCGATAAGAGATAATCATGAAAAATTTGATTCAGATCTATGAAGGAACGAAATGAAATACAAATTAAAAAAAAAAAAAAAAAACAGATATATACAATGGACATAACTTCAATTAATAAATAAAAAAATTCTATTTTTTTTTTTTACATGCAGAATAAAAACAAACTAGCTCGGGCGATGGTAGCTTATTTCAGAGAAGAGATGTGATGGCTACATGCATTTTTAACTGTGGTACAATGAGGCGATGGGGCCTTTTTATCATGAATAAACAATGAGAATCCATAAACATCCAAAAATCTAAGGATATGAAGCACCAAAATCTTATGCACCCCGATGGGGTTAGTTGGAACGTCAACTTTCTAGGGTTGTAACCTTAGCATACGATCTCCATTTGGCAAACACGATAGCCCATTAGAAAGGTCTAGGATAAAAAAATTCAGCTAAAAACATACTTGAAGACTCATGTTTTCTTGTTTCCCCCAGAAACGTTGTGGAGGGCCTCAAAATGACTCTAGAAGTTTAGGACCCGAAAACTGCCAAAAAGAGAAAACTGTCGAAATAGGAAAATATGACAAAAAATAGGAAATTGACTAGAAAAAATGTTGGAGGTCTAAGTGGAATAGGTGGGTGGACACCAATATTCATCTAGATCACAATGACATATAAATGTTTTATTTACAACTTTCCATTCATGTATTTTCTATAAAAGAATGAGTGAAAGAAAAAATGAAAATGATACATAGGCCTTTAAACCCTAGAAGGCTAGATACATGAATAGCTCCCATCGAGCTCAAGTAACTTATCACCTTGTTAATCCTAGGGATCTGATTTTTCATGAAGGATCTTGATCACACCATGTTGATATTACAAATATCCTTCATTTCTTCATCAAGCTGCCATATTGTTTCTATATACTCCCCCAAAGACCAAACACTCTTCTACAACCTTGCGTGTGCATTAGAGGAAATTTTAGCCTAAAAGTGCCCATGAAAGTTTCACGTAATTTCTATGTCATAATATATAAACCAATCAAAATATTTTAAATTTAAAAAGAGGTACATGTAAATGTTTTGGATGGAAAAGGAAAAAAATAAGTATTTTTAATTTTCTTTTTGGCGTATCTCCTTACCTATTTTTTTAATTGAAATTTGAGTAAACCTATAAGGAGATAAGCCAAAAATACAATAAAAAAAGTAGTTTTCTTCTTTTCCCTCCAAAATTCATAATTATTATTTTATTATTTTTCCTTAGTAGGTCACTTTTAAGTTGAAATTTCCTCTAATGAATAGATCTGAGATCCATGGACTGTAATGGGGGATTTTTTTCTCCTTCCCAAAATATTAAGAGGAAGAAACTTTCTTCAATCTCTTTCTTATGCTTACTCTCCCCTTCAACACGTACACATTGTTTGGAGTCATGATTCCTTTGGAAATTACTCTTTTGGACCCTTCTTCCAAGATGCAACAACCTTTAGAATTGAAGATCAGTTACTTGTCTCCATCAACCATCTGGATCATGCTTCAATCCCTCAACCAACAACACATCAACTACATTTGTCTTCTTGTCACCAAGATTGTCCTTTTCCCAACACCTTAGCAGGTGTATTTATAGAAAGTTCAAGGAATTTTCTACTGCTAATGAAATCGAACTAAAATCAAGAGACATAATATTTTTCTACTATTCTATGGAAAGTAAAACACATGATAGAAACACATGAAATAATATTCAACCATCAAAACACAAGGAACACAATGATTTTACAGGGAACCCAACTGGGAAAAACCCCTCCTTTGTTTGTATTATATCATATGAGAAAAAATTGATCAATTATAACGACTGGTCCACACATGAAACACACCCTACACTGAAATTTTGATCTCCTCCTCCTGAGACTGCTCTGCAAAAGACTTAGCCAAAACTTTGCCTCCTATTCCTCCTATTTCCTTGTGTACTTCCTGATGAAATTGTCTCCTAACGAATAGGAGAAGCCCATATTTTCTTGCGCAATTCCCAAGAGAAAAGTATCAACTGTTGCATATAAAATTTTATACACTCTCTAGTATACAATAATAAATACATTGACGCCTTTTTCCTCCACTCAAATATGTAATTCAAATTCCATGCATGAATGAGAATATTTTTAGTAAATTGATCATTTAATTGAGAGATGAGTTAGTTAACAATTTTTATAACTACTCAACTGAACTCCTACTGACTCCACTAAAGATTAGAGCTCAAATAACTGAGTTTAACTAACAATAACTCCACTAGATTGCTAAATTTTAACAATCAAATCATGCAAAACTATACTTCTAGCCTACAAACTCGAATTTATTGATTTAACTAGGAAACAAATACATGTCACTCCATGTAACTGCAATCCAAGTCATCCTGCTGATGTGGAAATTCAATTTATGCATTTGACTAAGGCACAAGTCAAATGAATCTTTTTCTTGCTATAATTCTAACACTCCCTCTTAACAAGAAAAGGGTTATGCACAACCCCAATTCTTCTCCTATAGGAATGTATGGTAACACAACTCCCTCTCACTATTTTTGTTTCTATTGCAACAACTGCAACTGAGAAGCATCCAAAATACTGAATCAAATGTGTCTTTGAGTTGCAATTTTCTCGTAAGTCTCTGACTACTAATAGCCTGCAATTTTCGCTCAAGCTCTGACTGCATCAACTAACATTGATCCTTTTGCTACTGAATACCATGGGCCCCTGTAGCAAGGGTAAGAATCCAAGAGAAGAGTATAATTCAAATGTTGTTTCTCTCCTATGAACCCTGCCCAAATATTTGCAACTCTAGGACTGATCTGAAAATGAAACTATTTGTAATGCTATGCAAAGTATCCATTCTCAAAGAATTTAGTGTGCAAAGTGTTCTCCATGACTTGTAGGTTAAACAAAGTAGTTTTGGTTTGTTTCTGCGTTTTATGTGTGGGATTTCTTAATTAAATTTATTGTTTAACATATCACAGCAGAAATACACAGCAAGTAAAATTCACCATAACATAACACAACAAATTGTTGAGGCAATTCACCCCTTCTGGGCTACATCTGTCGGTCCAAGGCTCCCTAATGGCATGTCCTTGCTCTATTAATTTGCTAAAAATGGTTACACAGTGAAAAATATGCCTAAAAATGAAAAACCAACTGTAAATTCGACTTCAGAAGATAGAAAATAGCTAGAAATGGCTTTTGTTTCACCTTAAACAGTGAAATACAACCCAATGCAATGCCTTCTCAATGATGGCCCTAATGGCTCCTTCCTCTTCCTTGAAGCAAAAGCTACTGCAGATCACCTCTGTTCACTCTGAAACCTATTCCAAACTCTTCAAAATGCTAAAGAAACCCAAAATTGGCTAAAATTTCATCTTGTTTAGTTGAAAATTGAGAGAGTTATGACTTCTGCAAAAAAAATGCCCAATGTCCCCGGAAAACCCCACTAAAAGTGGGAGAACTCCAATTAGCTCCAGTATTTTGGAAATTCCACTGGATTAGGTGGTATGCCAGTAGAACTTCTAGATCTAACTGACAATTAAGTTAAATGTCAATGTGGGTGGTCACATGCAGTTCCTCCCTAACTGCTGAACAAACCGTGACTTTATCCATTCGCATTAAATGTGAGGGCTTGGCCAAATGCCCCCTCTGAAATGCACGGTTACGGTTTAAAGGCCATGCCCCTGGTCATCCGCTACTGATCATATGAGTGTCGGGGCTAGCTATGAGGGCTAGCCCCTTTAAAAGTCTCCGTCGGTGCAAGCTTAAGCCCGTGGTTCGAGCTGAAGGTCATATCGCGACAGGGCTGGCTCCTGAGGGGGCTGGTCCCCAACTTCTCCGCCCACCTTTACAACGCCGACCCGACTCAACCTTTAACTGCCCGCCCGACTCGTTCAATCACACTTCTATAACGTGTCGGTCGGGTCGTTCTGCCCCAGTAGTCGGGTCGAGGGTTCAAACCCCTTAACTCCAAAAAATTTGTATGCCTTTTCAACCAATGGCCTGGGGTCACGTGGCAGCCTCCAAGCAAGCCACATTGCACCCACTGATAGGCCCAAAAATATAAATAATAATAAAAAATAACTTTGCCCACATATATATATTTTTTTAAATGGCTAAGTCAATTTAATTAAAAAGTCTTGTTTTGGAGTTCATTGGATGATTTCAAACCTCAATAAATTTCACATACGACCTCGGTTTTGAGAACCGTTCATGGCGCCAAAATCAAAACGATGAGACCTTTCTGGTCAATCAGATTGCAACCATTTCTGGACACTTCCATTTTTGAGCATTTTCTTAATTTGGACATGATCTCCTGATCACACCTCCCCAATGGGAAGCTTTTGGACCCCAAAATCTCTCTGAAATATAGAAACTGAAGATGAGGAGACTGATTCTCCACTCTTCCAACCTTGAACCACTGAAATCTCCCTGATTTCATCAAATTGAGCTTCTCATAAAAAGATAAATTCTCCCTTGAATCTGTTGATCGACTATTGCTAACCTTGACTGTGTCATGATGAAAATTTTTGAAACTTGCAGAACAGCAACTGAAATTTGCAGAAAACATATTGTTCCTACAATGGTCTACCTTCAAAGGAAACTGAAATAATATCCACCTTGCCAAATGTCCTTATGGCGATTTTTTGCCGAATGAGCCATATACTTGTGTCGATTCCCGACCAAGTTTTCTCGCCATAGTACTCTGCCGTTTTGAAACCAACAATGTTCCTTGCTAAACTTTGTGCCCTCTTTGCTTGCATGCTTTACCCTCTCTTGGATTCTTGCACCACTTTGCACTAACACTTTGTTCTCTTCACCGATCGACACCAAAGACACTTGCTACAACTTCTTGTCATCTTCTTCCAAAGATGACTTTCTTTCAGACTGAAACAACTGATTATTTACATCAGCAACAACATGAAAAGGATTATGTACAAAATTTTTTTTCTTAACCATCAAAAAAGTCAAATTTTGACTTGCATTGACAAGCCTTTTCAACTGCCCTACATTCACTAAAGAAGATTCTAGCTTCTTTTGATGCGCTCTCACAATAAACTCCTTGCCATCCTTGAATAGATGATACTTGTTCTCATGGAAATGGAAGATCACTTTCCTGTCATATAAGTAAGGACTGCCCAAAACCACACCTATAATGTCAAGCGGTACCACATCTAATTCAACCATGTCAATATAATGAGCTGTTATGGCGAAGCGCAACATGCACTTCCTTGAAACTTGTAAATTTGCAGCCTTGCAAATCCAACCAAGAGGATAGGGTTTAGGATGTGGAATGGTTTCAAGATTCAGCTTCTTGACTAAGTCTTTTGATATGAGGTTCGCTTGTGACCCACTGTCAAATAGTGTGTCTATCTTTGTGTGTTTTGAAATGATCCTCACATGAAACAACTCAATCCTCCTCTCCTCATTTGGAGCTTCTATGTGATAGTTTGAAATGCTAGAACTGGGATTTGTTTCATTTACAATCTCTTTCCCCTTTATGTTCTTTAGTGCCATAGCTATGCTTTTAGTTTCATCTCCTGATTCAGACCCTAAGTCTTGTTCAGCTATTGCAACTGCCTTGCCTTTTTCTGTGGCCTTATCTTTGGTTTTGATTTTTTCTGGTTTCAACTCCGGATGAAGTTTCCAGAAATGGTCTTCATCATGGCGTGTTTTGGAACAATTTTTACAAAATAATTTTCCCTTCTCTTTCCTAGAGTTTTCATTTCTCTTTCTCCCTTTTCCTTTAAATTCACTATCCTCATTCCCATCAAAAGATTGTTTACCTCTAGCCTCTAAATGCGTGGCTTGGACACAAACCTCGTCTAGACTAGTAGGATTGAACATAAGGATAGTATGTATAAGATAGCTGTGTAAACCACCTATATATTTCAGCAAATTTTATTGGCTATGCAAATCAATTCCTAGTAAAAAAGCCCTTCATCTAAACTCTTGGGTGTAATCTTGTACATTTTGTCCCTTAAGTTGTCTAAAAATTTGCCAATTCATGATAGCCTTTTGTAAATGAGCTAATGGATAAAATTGCTTTTTAATTGCAGAAATAAAATCAGCCCATGATAAAGTGATCTTACCATGTTTTCTAAGCTCATCCTTGGTTTGGAATTCCCACCATACCAATTCTTCTCCATCCATTCTCAAAGAGGCTAACTGAATCTTGGTGTCGTCATCATGAAGGTTTTGTATCCTCAAATAAACTTCCAACTGCCTTATCCAATTGTCAAGTTTCTCTGCATTGACCTCAACATTAAACATAGGCAACTCAAACTTAACATCAAGCTTTAAAAATGAACTTTTACCAGTGTTTTTTGACTTGTGATATTGATTCACCGAAGTAGATGATGACAATGTAGAGGAAGAGGATGAATATGGGGATGGTGGATCACCATTTCCTCTGTGTCATTTCTTTGACTTGTCATCACTTTTCTTTCCTCCTGAAGAACCCTCTCCTTCCTTGTGGTGTTTCGACCCTTCTCCTTCAAGCCTTTCATTCATTTCTTGGTAGAGTATCCTCACCATCTCAGTCATGTCTAGGAACGCCTTTCGGAACACCCGTTCTTCTTCTTTGGGATCAATGTCTTCAGGCACTTCTCCTTCTCTTGAAGACATACTTAAGACTTCTTATGTGGCTCTTGGAAGTGAATTAGAAGGTGGATTTAATGGCTCTCTGGCCCTCCTTAGTTGAGGATTATTTTGAGCTCTAACCAATTGTCCTTCCCCTCTCTTGAGCTTAAGCCTAGTAAGCATCAAAACTTGAAAACAATCAACTATATATTTGCAGAAGAATAAATGCAGATTAAAAATCTAGCTTTGATACCAACTGATATAAAAATGGAACTATTTGTAATGCTATGCAAAGTATCCATTCTCAAATAATTTAGTGTGCAAAGTGTTCTCCATGACTTGCAAGTTAAACAAAGTAGTTTTGGTTTGTTTCTGAGTTTTATGTGTGAGGATTTGTTAATTAAATTTATTGTTTAACATATCACAGCAAAAATACACAGCAAGTAAAATTCACCATAACATAACAAAACAAATTGTTGAGGTAGTTCACCCTTCCTGGGCTACATCTGTCGGTCCAAGGCTCCCCAATGGCATGTCCTTGCTCTATTAATTTTCTCAAAATGGTTACACAGTGAAAAATATTCCTAAAGAGGAAAAAACAACTGTAAATTCGACTTCAGAAGATAGAAAATGGCTATAAATGGCTTTTGTTTCACCTTAAACAGTGAAATACAACCCAATACAGTGCCTTCTCCATGATGGCCCTGATGACTCCTTCCTCTTCCCTGAACCAAAAGTTGTTGTAGCTCACCTCTATTCACTCTTAAACCTATTCCAAACTCTTCAGAATGCTGAATAAACCCAAAATTAACTAAAATTTCATCTTGTTTGGTCGAAAATTGAGAGAGTTATGACTTCTGCAAAAAAAATGCCCAATGTCCCCCAAAAACCCCACTAAAGGTACGAGAACTCCAGTTAGCTCCACTATTTTGGAAATTATACCAAATTAGGTGGTCTGCCAGCGGAACCTTCGGATCTAACTAACAGTTAAGTTAAATTTCAATGCGGGTGGTCACATGCGGTTCTGCCCTAACCGCCAAACAAACCGTGACTTTATCCATTCGCATTAAATGTGAGGGCTTGGCCACATGGCCCCTCCGAACCACGTGGTTATAGTTTAAAGGCCGCACCCCTGGTCATCCACTATTGATCATATGAGTTTCAGGGCTAGCTATGAGGGCTAGCCCCTTTAAAAATCTCTATCAGTGCAGACTTAAGCTCGTGGTTCGAGCTGGAGGTCATATCGCAACAGGGATGGCTCCTGAGGCGACTGGTCCCCAACTTCTCCACCCACCTTTACAACGCCGACCCGACTCAACCTTTAACCGCCCGCCAAACTCATTCAGCCACACTTCTATAATGTGTCGGTCAGGTCGTTCTGCCCGAGTAGTCGGGTCGGGGGTTCAAACCCCTTAACTCTAGAAATTTTGTATGCCTTTTCAAAAAATGGCTTGGGGTCACGTGGCAGCCTCCGAGCAGGCCACGTGGCACCCCTTGATAGGCCCACAAATATAAATAATAATAAATAAAAAAAATTGCCTATATATATATATATATTTTAAATGGCTAAGTCAATTTAATTAAAAAGTCTTGTTTTAGAGTTCATTGGACGATTTTAAACCTCAATAACTTTCACATACAACCTCGATTTTGAGAACCATTCACGGCTCCAGAATTGCAGCGATGAGACCTTTCCAGTCGATCGGATTGCAACCATTTCTGAGCACTTCCATTTTTGAGCATTTTCTTAATTTGGACATGATCTCCTAATCAAGGACTAAAGCTCTACATCACCCCACCTCACTCCTCGAGGTATAGTTGCATGCATGGAGAAATATTCCTCTAGCTTGTAGATATCCTTAACTCAAACACCAATTTGTTTTGCTCAATGTCGAGTAGAAACATGATTCAGATAATTTTTCCCCTTACTGAACAACACATCATATCCATGGTCTGCACGTACAACTACATAAATTATATTTTTCTTCAGACAAGGCACATACATTACATCCTTTAGGTGAAGATGGGATTTTGACTCCATCTTAAAGGTGATATTTCCAATATACACTCCATCGTCTCCAAGCTCTATATGTAATTTTAAGTCCTTCTTCTCTAGTCTGTTGAAGAACTGCTTACTTCCTGTCATATAATATGAGGCACCAGAATCTAGGTACCACTCACTCCCTCTTACGGTGCTTTCCATGCAAGAAATGAGTATGAAATACAACTTGAATTGTGATTTGAGAGCATTTATTCCTACTATTGTTGTAGGTTCCTTACTAGATTTCTTATGTGGACACTTGGTTTCATAGTTTCCATACTCATGGAACTGAAAGAATTTAATCTTATCGAGGTATTTCTTCTTGTCGTGGTGCTGGTCATATTATTCCTCACCTTGAGCCTTCTTTCCTTTTCCGACTAGAGAAAATTCGTCTTCCTCATTAGATATGGATGTGACACCATCTCTAGCGTTTCTTCTAATCTCCTCCTAGATAAAATCAAACCAAAGTCTCTCCCAATATGGTAGATTGTCTCTTCCATTAACTGAATCTTGATAGTTGTTCCAGGATTTCGGAAGGCCAAGGAGTGATATAAGCTCACAAGTTCAAATGATGGCACATTTTCTCTTTCTCCTCCAAGTTCATCTCAAACCTGATCGAATCTTTATAGATATTGAGGAATGGTTTCATTTTTCCGGCATTCGAATTCTCCTGAGTTTGTATCTCAATGCCAATTTCCTAGCATTAATGCTGCTCTGGAATAGATATGTGAGGGTTTTCCGCATTGAAAAAGGAGTCTCCTTTCCATGCAAGTTCGAAACCACATGATCTCTGACACCCTCCAAAATAATCCTTATGGCTCTTGTTGTTTCATTCTTCCCTTGTGCAACTGCTTGTGCATATGATGTTGTTGAGATTTTTTGTATTTGGGGTAGCATTAGTTGTGCTCTAGGTCCCAAATTTTGAGAAAGGACTAGAGTTCACCTGATCTACAAGACCCAGAAATGGATTTTGAAAATTACATCTAGTTTAGGAGATATTATATTAATTAATTATTTTAATGTATTTCTTAAGTTAGAACTTAGGAAAATAAAATAATTAAAGTGAATTTAATTAAACATGTGATGAAATTGTCTTAAGTCACACGGATCAAGATTTCTTTTAATATTAGCCATTGATTAAATATTTAATCTTGTTCGTTGATTTGTCAACGAGAAAAGTATAAAGGAAAGGCTTGGGGTCATTTGTAAGACACGCAGAGGTAGAGCACTGAAGCTAAGCTGAGATTCTAGGGCGGGGTTGCTAAGAATTCTCATAAGTGTTTTAGTTGCAGAGAGGGGAATTTAGACTAAGGGGATGATCTGATCCCGGGGTCTAGAATACACAAGAATCAGAGAAGATATTAGCAAGGACAACGCAGAGAAAGGCAGCAACGTCAGCAGCAGACGGTAGTAGCAACAGTAGCAGCAGCAGACAACAACAGCAGTAGATGACAGCAGCAGCAGCAACAGTATCTTTCAGGGGCAGCGCTGGGGTTTCTAGGCCTAGATCTGGCTAAGTTATATAAATCCCGTTTGAGGGTGTGGATCAGTCAGTATTTTTGGTCTTAGATCAGCCAGGAGCTGCAGATCTAGAGTTTTATCTGTAGGGTTTTCCAGATCTAGAACCTAGAATTGTCTATTCATAAATATTCTTAATAATAGAGCCCTCCAGCAGCCAAAGACCAATTTTCCCACATTGGGTTTTTCCGGGGACAGTTTGTCCATAAATAACTGCATCATTTTGTATATGTGTGCATGTGCTTATTCTAGATCTGAATTGGTAGAGATCTGTTATGTGTTTTTCTTTGAGGTTAACTTGAATTTATTCAGTTGATAACTTGTATAAGTATGAGATCAAGCTTAACCAGATTAACATAAATAATTTTTGCATAAGAATTAAGATTCAGAAATTTCTACAGATGCTGCTAGTTTCAGAATACCAATTTTTATATATTCCCATACTCCGTTGTCATCCAAGAAAACTCCCATTCCGTCTTTCCAAGCACAAAAATTTGAGGTTCCCTCCAATGCATATTCAAGCCTCAATCCGTTGAAAGACATTTTTCCTGCACTGAAGAGATTCAGCACTAATAACTTTGCAAATAAAAATTTCTCTGAGATAAGATCTGGAATAAGGTTTCTATGTAGTCTTCAAAGGCTCTTATACCATATAGAAGTTGCAAGAAATTTTCTACTGCTAATGAAATAAAACTGAAATCAAGAGATATACATTTCTTCTACTATTCTGTGAAAAAGAAAACACATGATAGAAACACATGCAATAACATGCAACCATAAAAACACAAGGAACACAATGATTTTATAGGGGAACCCAACTGGAAAAAAACTTTCTTCTTTTTGTATTACACCAAATGAGAAAAAAATGATTAATTACAATGACTTCTCCACACATGAAGCACACCCTACACTGCAATTCTAATCTCCTCCTCCTAAGACTGCTCTGCAAAAGTCTTAACCAAATATTGGCCTCTTACTCCTCCTATTTCTTTGTGCAATTCTTGAGGAAATTGGCTCCTAAAGAATAGGAGATTTTATTGTGCAATTCCGAAGAGAAGAGTCTCACTTGTTGCATCCAAAATTGTTTACACTCTCTAATATACAATAATAAATATGTTTATGCCTTTTTCCTCTACTCAAATAGGAAATTTGAATTCCATACATGACTAAGACTATTTTTAGTAAATTGATTAAGTAAATGAGAGATCGGTGAGTTAACAATTGTTATAACTACTCAATTGAACTCTTACTGACTCCACTAAAGACTAGATCTTAGATAATTGAGTTTAAATAATAATAACTCCACTATATTGCTAAATTTTAGCAATCAACTCATGCATAACTCTACTTCTAGCGTACAAACTCGAATTTACTAATTTAACTAGGAGACAAAGTTATGTCACTCTAGCTAACTGTAATCCAAGTCTTCATGTTGATGTGGAAATTCGAATTTCTCCATTTGAATAAGGCATAAGTAAAATGCAACCCTTTCTTTCTACAATTCTAATAATATTGTCTCCAAGAATAACATGGTCATCTTTGGTATTCCTCAAGGAGAGAAAACTACTCTTGTCCCCTGGCATATGATGGGAAAAACCACTATATATGTATCATTGGTCCCATCATCAAACATGCATAAGAAAATACCACATTTTACATGTTTCTCCTCCTTCGTTTTCCATATTATGGTAGGCTGCCTCTTAGCATGCACATTCCCCTCTTGCTTTCGGTTAGGTCTTCTTTGGATCAACTGTCTCTTTTGTCTATTTTGTCTTGGAAAATTGAAAAGCTTGCAATCTCTCACCATGTGACCAAGATTTTCATAAACATAACACCTCGCATGTTCAAGGTATGAGGCAAGAGGGTCAAATCTATTCCTAACCACATCATATTTCTACCTTCCAATGTTTATACCTCCTCTCCATGCATGAGATATGTAATCAACTACCTTGTGGCCAAAAAGGTTACACAAAAACAATATCCATTAAAATAACTTGTATACCTGATTGTTGTTGATCTCCTTTGTTTTCCTTGCTTCCTAGATTGTTGCAAACTCTATTGGTTAGATGTAAATATTCTTCTTCTAAAATTGGTTGCAACGTGTCAAAATTATGACAGATGTAGCATTTGATCTCATCCATCAAAGGAGAAAAAGGATTGTCATTTCTCCTTTGAAATATTGCAGATATGCCATATCCCTCTCTTAGAGTGAATGATGTTCTATTCATAGGTACTCCTCAAGGTTATCTTCTCGAATGTTATTGGTGGATCTCCTGCTTGCTACCTTTCTTGTTGTTCTTGTTGCTGCCATTTCTTGCTACAACCATTTTGGGTTATGGATCATTGTTTGCACATGCCTGTGGGTTGTGCTCTCCCTTGTGAAAACCAATATGGATATGTTCATGGGAGATATTTAGATCTTAAGCATAATATCCAAGAGACTCGTACTCTTCTCCTGCTTGAGCTGATTGTATTTCTTTTCAATTTGCATCCTCATAGAGACCACCTCAACTTCAAGCTCTTCAACTCGTCCCTCTTAGAGAACACCTTTTTTCCTTTTCTTTGCAAATCATTAACTAAATCATTCATTAATTAACCAATGACGTGCATGTAAACATCAAATGACATATGCATGAGAAAAAATCGACACAAGTACAAGTAAACCATTAAAAATAACACATCAAAAAACTCATGAGGACATAAGATATAAGGTGAAAACCCTTCCGGGAGAAAAATTGCCATCTGATTTACTCTACTTCTTCTTCTTCTTAATAGAACCTTTCTTGTACATCGATCACTAGCCACCACCAATATGAAAGCCCTAACTTGTGATGCATGCAAGCAACCACTTGCTTCAGGCCACTACCCGACAAAATCCACCACTTCCTTAACATGCAAGCCACCACCTGCTGTAAGCCACTACTCCCTCAAGTATACAAGGCACTATCAGTTGCAGCCCCCAACCTCCAATAGTTTCTTAGGCCACCACTCGGGAGAAGCCACCACTCCCAGTGTTTAGGCCACAACTTGATGGAAGCCATCACTCCCTAAATAAACAAGCCACTACTTACCAAAAATGCAGCCCTTTCCCACTAAAGGCCCCAACCTTCAAGCTCTTGTGGACCACATTTCATGCATTTTCAAACTAGGGCCCACTACTCTTTGCACAAAATATCTACAGGCAACACTTCATAATTTTCATATTGGACCCACTTATATTTCTTCGCTCATCAATTGAATACAAAACTCCATGACATACAAAATCTACTCGTGCAATCAAAACAATCCTCGTATGCACACTCTATATCAAACCTTACAAAACATCAAACTCTAACTCATCATACTGAATATTGTCATGACATGACCCTAATATACATCTCCCCATCATGTGAACCAACAACATACAAAAACACTATAACTATGTTTCTCAGCCATACAAATCATGATACATATAATAATACCTAAGAGAAGCATGCAAATCCATACACATGGAATCAAAGGATATCTACAACATGAGACTTATGGTAGTGCATCAACTGAAAACACTCAGTCATACACACAATACATGGCTGATAACAATCTTCTACTAGGCAACAATATATATGGAAAGAAAAGAAGCTTTGATCGCATCCAAACCTAATGCAGTGGTATAAGTCAGTGATTTTACTTTTCACATCTACATGCAGTGTCACAGGCACATAACAATAACCCTTGGCAGATTTCCACAAGCAGACAAAGGGAATATTGTAGCAATGAGGCAGTGTCATTGGGTGACAGTGGTGAGACAGTGGAAGTCTCTGTAATTTGGTAATTTTAAAGCTTCTCTGACCACAACTAAAACTACTTGCTCCCATCCTTCTTCAATGACCTTTCCAAGAACCTATAGACTCCCAGAACATCTAAATATATATGCCAATCATTAAATCATCAGGCAAGAACTCCTTCAGCTGGTTGACATCAATGCATAGTTGGCTAACTCCATGGTTGACATCAATGGCAACACCAAGCTACTAATATTTTGATTAACACATTAATAAAATGTTTTAATTATAAGGAATTTTTTTCAATTGCTTTATATAATAATTAACATTAAAATATTCACTCAACATGGGCATTAAAATAATTTATTTATAATCCATATTCCACATTAAAATCATATATATATATATACACACACACACACACACACACACACAGAGGAATCAACCACTAGGTCATTCTCGTACTAGCGTGACACAGGGTCTATTCTGGCTGCTACCACTATACCTTTGGGGCCTACGACCTATCGTCATCTCCATAGACTGGGTTACTTTCAAGGAATTAAACCCTGGATCTCTTAGTTTACATGATTTCACATCACTTTGATCACCAATTGAGTTTCTCCCTGGGGACTATTATTAATATATTTTTAAATACATGTATTTTTTGTATTGGGAAGTAGACGCATATATCCATGGAACAGGAAAACTCTCACTCTCTCTCTCTCTCTCTCATATATATATATATATATATATATATATATATATATCTTCTCTTCTTCTTTTTTTGTATGTTTAAGTTTGTATTACCTCGAAAATTTGAAATATCAACATACTTTTGCCATCTCTCCATGATTTTTGAATTTCATCAAAGGCAGTCTCAATTTGCCACTAGGGAAACTAGATTTATTGAACACCTTCTCAAAATTCATTGAAAGTTAGCCAACCTATCAACTACAAAACTGAAAAGGAAAATATCTTTGAAGTCCATAAGAACGCAAGAGTTTGAGGAGGTCATAGGTGTAGGGTGTTTAGTGTTAGATCCTAGAGAAGCTAAAGGCTTAAATTTGCACTGGAGGTGGCTCTTAAGGTGAGCTAGTCGGGAATTCAAACTTTCCAAACATGATTGCTGAAATCTCTTAACATGTTTGATATCATTAAGGGAAGTAAAAATATCGTATTGTTCATCTTACTTTTCCTTTAATTATCTACTAAGAAGAGTTTTGAGTTTCTAGTGGAGAGTTATAGAGTTAATATGTTATTTTCATCTTCCCCTAGTGTTACCAGGGTTAGGAACCTAGTGGGAAACATCTTCAAAAATATCAGAGTCCAAATAAGAAAAATGTGCATCAACAGACAGAGTCTCAACATGTCAAATCTTAGTTCAAATCTAATGTGGAGTATTGACGTGGTAAATATTCACAAAATCCATTAGAGAAATTTTGAAGTCTAATGCGAACCTCCAAACAAAAATGTAAAACCAAAATCAAATTTATAAGAAGAAATAGGATTCAGGATGATGATTTCAACCATGGGGGATGATTCACCATTTTTGGAGTAAAAAATTAAAAAGATTAAAAAAAAAAAAAAAACTAATTTTAAGAGCAAGAAAAGAAGCTTTGATCGCATCCAAACCTCATGCAGTGGTATAAGTCAGTGATTTTACTTTTCACATCTACATGCAGTGTCACAGGCACATAACAACAACCCTTGGCAGATTTCCGCAAGCAAAAAAAGGGAATATTGTAGCAATGAGGCAGTGTCGTTGGGTGACAGTGGTGAGACAGTGGAAGTCTCTGTAATTTGGTAATTTTAAAGCTTCTCTGACCACAACTAAAACTACTTTCTCCCATCCTTCTTCAATGACCTTTCCAAGAACCTATAGACTCCCAGAACATTTGAATACCTATGCCAATCATTAAATCATCAGGCAATAACTCCTTTAGCTAGTTGACATCAATGCATAGTTGGCTAACTCCATGGTTGACATCAATGGCAACACCATGCCACTAGCATTTTGATTAACACATTAATAAAATGTTTTAATTATAAGGAATTTTTTTTCAATTGCTTTATATAATAATTAACATTTAAATATTCACTCAACATGGGCATTAAAATAATTTATTTATAATCCATATTCCACATTAAAATCATATATATATATATATATATATAGAGAGAGAGAGAGAGAGAGAGAGAGAGAGAGAGAGAGAGAGAGGAATCAACCACTAAGTCATTCTCGTACTAGCGTGACACAAGGTCTATTATGGCTGCTACCACTATACCTTTGGAGCCTACGACCTATCGTCATCTCCATAGACTGGGTTACTTTCAAGGAATTAAACCCTGGATCTCTTAGTTTACATGATTTCACATCACTTTGATCACCAATTGAGTTTCTCCCTGGGGACTATTATTAATATATTTTTAAATACATGTATTTTTTGTATTGGGAAGTAGACGCATATATCCATGGAACAGGAAAACTCTCTCTCTCTCTCATATATATATATATATATATATATATATATATATATATATATATATATATATATATCTTCTCTTCTTCTTCTTTTGTATGTTTAAGTTTGTATTACCTCGAAAATTTGAAATATCAACATAATTTTGCCATCTCTCCATGATTTTCGAATTTCATCAAAGGAAATCTCAATTTGCCACTAGGGAAACTAGATTTATTGAACACCTTCTTAGAAAAAATCACACCACTACAAAATTCATTGAAAGTTAGCCAACCTATCAACTACAAAACTAAAAAGGAAAATATCTTTGAAGTCCATAAGAACGCAAGAGTTTGAGGAGGTCATAGGTGTAGGTTGTTTAGTGTTAGATCCTAGAGAAGCTAAAGGCTTAAATTCGCACTGGAGGTGGCTCTCAAGGTGAGCTAGTCGGGAATTCAAACTTTCCAAACACGAATTCTGAAATCTCTTAACATGTTTGATATCATTAAGGGAAGTAAAAATATCGTATTTTTCATCTTACTTTTCCTTTAATTATCTACTAAGAAGAGTTTTGAGTTTCCAGTGGAGAGTTATAGAGTTAATATGTTATTTCCACCTTCCCCTAGTGTGACCAGGGTTAGGAACCTAGTGGGAAACATCTTCAATAATATCAGAGTCCAAATAAGAAAAATGTGCACCGACAGACAAAGTCTCAAGATGTCAAATCTTAGTTCAAATCTAATGTGGAGTATTGACGTGGTAAATATTCACAAAATCCATTAGAGAAATTTTGAAGTCTAATGCGGACCTATAAACAAAAATGTACAAGCAAAATCAAATTTATAACACTACTACACCAAGGGCATTTTAAGACATTTGTTTAAGACAAAAGAAATCTTTTGTCTTAAAAAGTCACTTTTTATTTTAGCTATTTTATATTAAAATTTAATATCAATTGAATTGTCTTAAATATAAAATTTAAGACAAAAATAGTGTGAGACAAAAATAATTTGAGACAAAATTTTCTATTTAAGACAAAAGCAATTTGAGACAAAAATATTTAAGACAAAAACAATTTGAGACAAAAAATTTAAGACAAAAGCATTTTAAGACAAAACGAATTTGAGACAAAAATATTTTAAGACAAAACTTTATATTTAAGACAAAAGCAGTTTGAGACAAATATATTTTAATACAAAAGCAATTTGAGACAAAAATATTTTAAGACAAAAATTTAGATTTAAGACAAAAGCACTTTGAGACAAAAATATTTAAGACATAACTTTATATTTAAGACAATGGCGACTTAAGACAATGACAATTAAGACAAAACTCATTTAAGATAGTTAGCAATTAAGACAAAATCATTAGCATTGGGAAGTTTGCATTGAAATATCATGAATGGATAGTGGATAAAATTTTATTTTTTATTTTTGAAAATCGATATTCAAACCACATGAAATTTAATCATGTCATATTTATTTCTTTTATATTATATTTTTATTTTTTCATTAAACCACATTCTAAAAATTTAATAAATAAATAGATTAAAAAATATTATTTTTAGGTTGGCAACTCAAGGGGATTTGAACTTTGAATCTCGTGTTTTAACCATAACTGCTCCAACACTAATATTCTTGGGCATATTATGTTTTTTCTTGCTAACTGCTCCAAATACAACCTCTAAGAACTAGTAGGGTCCAAGGAAAAAAGCTACAAGTTCCCCAAATCCGATATACATTTCATGGACAACCACATTTCCCCCAAATGTTCTCCACATATTTTCCTTGGTGTATTGGAGTTTGAAAAATACATAGGATGCCACAAGTAATCCTAATCATAAGACTCAACTTTCCTAATGACTAGGAGACCTTAAAAATAAGAAAACATCTTAATTTATGCCTAAAATTACTAAAATTTCCTATCCCAAACATGAAATTAGAAATTCTACAAAAGTATAGGGCAACAAGGAAACCAACTTCCTCTTCCAAAAATCTCTAAGACCTTATGGAGGACAAATACAAATTTTGAAATAAATTGTTGAAATTATGCTCTTGCATCAATAGCTACCAATGTATCCTTGTAGGCCACCCCCTTTAACAATAGTAATACCAATGTCCTTTACTAGCTAGAAGGAACTCCTTACATAATTCTCTCTTAGATCCCCTTAACCCATTGCAATGATTGTCTTTGATTCCTACCTAGTTGCAAGCACATTAAGAAGCAATGTAGCATATTACTGGTTGAGGATTTCGATAAGTATGTGATTTTGTTGACATCTTGTGACTATCTCATATGTGAATATCTAAAATCTTGGATGCATGTCGCCCTGACACTATAACATGACTTAGTATTGCCTATCATACCATGTCACTCCCTCCTCGAGACACCTAGAAATCGCTAACACACCCTGTCACACACTCTTATTCATTCATTTATGAATTTTGACCTAGTGCGCCTCTGTCATGTTTTCCTGGCATTCCCTAACACTCCTTAGCACGCATTGGCACACCTAGGCACTTGGAACAACTTTGTATGCTTCCCTAGCACTCTAACATGCCTTGGCACTTCCAAGAATACCGTGTCACTCCCTTCTTAACACACCTCGAACTGGCTTATACTTCATTTCCATGCATTTTAAACTAGTGGCCCTTTGCGTTTCGCTAACACTTGGCCCTCACACTCCCTAGATGTGTTCATGCCACACCCTGGCACCTGCCACATCTTGGCATGCCTATCATGCCTTGGCACTGCCTAACATGTCTTAGTACTTCTAGGAATTCCCTGACACACCTTGGTATTCCTTAGCTTTCATGTCGTCATAGATAACCTTGCTTTTTTTGTGACTTGGGAACCCAACCAAGTCATTGGAAAATCGATGTTCTACCCAACCCAAAGTTTCCCTTTGTCTGAAACTACCTTTTCCAACCCTTTATGTAACCATAGAATTACCTCCTACAAGTATTATTCTGACCTTCTCCTAACACACTTTATCCTTGAGACACTTGGAATTCGTTGACACTACTTGGCACACACTCTTATTCGTTCATTTCCATGCATTTTGACCTAGTTCTCCCTTGCAATGTCCTGGTACTCCCTAACAGTCCTCAACATCCATTGACACTTTCTGGCATGTGTTAGCATGCCTTTTCATTCCTTGACATGCATTGACACTCCTTAGTTATCATGCCCTCGCAATTACCCTTACTTTTTTGGAACTTGGGAACCCACCCAAGTCTTGCCTTGAATATAACAACTTGACCAAGTTACGGTTACTACAACTAGATTGTGCCTTGTTCACCTAAGAAATGACTATAACCCCTCACCCATTTAGCCCCCTAAACACTAAACCCCTAACCCATTTAACCCCCTAAACCCTTAACCCCTAACCACTTAAACCCTAATTCCCGACCCCTAACCCATTTAACCCCCTAAACCCCTAAAACCCTAACCCATTTAACCCCCAAACCCTAACCCCTAAAATACTTAACTACTAAATCACCTAACCCCCTAAACCTCTTAACCCCTAACCCATTTAACCCCCTAAACCTCTAACCCATTAACCTCTAACCCATTAACCCCTTAACCCCTAACCCCTAACCCCTAAAATCCTTAACTGCTAAATCCCCTAAACCCATAAACCTCTAAACCCCTAAACCCATTTAACCCCGTAAAACCTAAACGTCTAACCCTTAACCCCTAAGCCCTTAAGCCCTAATTCCCAACCCCTAACCCATTTAACCCCCTAAACCCCTAAAACCCTAACCCATTTAAATCCTAAACCCTAAACCTCTAAACCCTTAAACCCCTAAACCACTAACACCTAAACCCCTAATCCCTTAACCCCTAAACCCCTAAACCGTTAACATTGAACCATTAACCCATTAATCCCTCAACCCTAACCCCTAAAATCCTTAACTGCTAAATCCACTAATTAATCCCCTAATCCCTTAACCATTAGCTCATTATTCACCTAACCCTTAATTGCGCCTAAATCCCCTAACACCTAAGCCCCCAATCCTTAATCCCTTAACCAATAACTCATTATTCCTCTAACCCCTAAATGCGCCTAAATCCCCTAACCCCTAAACCCCCAATCCATAACCCCTTAACCACTAACTCATTATTCCCCTAACCCCAATCCCTAATCCCTTAAATACTAATTCATTATGCCCCTAACCCTTAAGCCCCCAATCCCTAACCCCTTAACCACTAACAAGAATATACCACAGTGGGCATGCACAAGAAGAAGAACCAAAGAAATCAAATTCAATAAAGAAAGCACAACCACCACTCCAAACTCACTTCTCTAAAACACATGCAACTGCAATAAATCCCACTGAAGCTTACAAATTTATCAAGCCCTAATTAACTTACTAACAAATTCAACAAGCCAACATGCTACAATTTTTTGAGTCACCCCCAAATCAATTAGTAATTATTGCATGAATGTACATTTGTTTGTTGTTTTATTTAAAAGGTTGAAATTCTCTCAAGAGCGTATAGAATATATCCAAAAGTTAAAAAAATGGAAATTTTTCTTACCTAAACTAGTGCTCCCTTGTGTTTCCTTGACACTTGGCCCTCACACTCCCTAGCATGTATTCATGCCACACCCTAGCACCTGCCACATCTTGGCATGCCTATCATGCCTTGGAACTGCCTAACATGTGTTAGTACTTCTAGGAATTCCCTGACACACCTTGTTATTCCTTAGCTTTCATGCCGTCATAGATAACCTTACTTTTTTTGTGACTTGGGAACCCAACCAAGTCATTGGAAAATAAATGTTGTGCCCAACCCAAAGCTTCCCTTTGTCTGAAACTACTTTGTGCAACCCTTTATGTAACCATAGGCTTACCTGCTAAAAGTCTTATTCCGGCCTTTCCCTAACACACTTTATACTTGAGACACTTGGATTTCATTGACACTACTTGGCACACACTCTTATTCGTTCATTTCCATGCATTTTGACCTAGTTTTCCCTTGCAATGTCATGGCACTCCCTAACACTCCTCAACATCCATTGACACTTTCTAGCATGTGTTAGCATGCCTTTTTATTCCTTGGCACACATTGACACTCCTTAGTTCTCATGCCCTCACAATTACCCTTACTTTTTTGGAACTTGGGATCCCAACCAAGTCTTGCCTTGACTATAACAACTTGACCAAGTTATTGTTACTACAACTATATCATGCCTTGTTCACCTAATAAATGGCTATAACCCCTCACCCATTTAACCCCCTAAAACCTAAACCCCTAACCCATTTAACCCCCTAAACCCTAAACCTCTAAACCTTTAACCCCTAACCCCTTAAACCCTAATTCCCGACCCTAACCCATTTAACCCCTTAAACCCCTAAAAACCTAACCCATTTAACCCCCAAAACCTAACCCCTAACCCCTTTAACCCCTAATCACTAAAATCCTTAACTGCTAAATCCCTTAACCCCCTAAACCTTTAAACCCCTAACCCATTTAACAACCTAAACATCTAACCCCTTAACCTTTAACCCCTTAACCCCTAACCCCTAAAATCCTTAACTACTAAATCCCCTAACCCCCTAAACCTCTAAACCCCTAAACCCATTTAACCCTGTAAACGCTAAATGTCTAACCCTTAACCCCATAAGCCCTAATTCCCAACCCCTAACCCATTTAACCCCCTAAACCCCTAAAACCTTAACCCATTTAACCCCCAAAACCCTAAACCTCTAAACCCTTAAACCCTAAACCACTAACACCTAAATCCCTAACCCCTTAACCCCTTAACCCCTAAACTGTTAACGCTTAACCATTAACCCATTAACCCCTCACCCCTGACCCCTAAAATCCTTAACCTCTAAATCCCATAAGCCCCTAATCCCTAATCCTTTAACCACTAGCTCATTATTCACCTAACCCCTAACTGCGCCTAAATCCCCTAACCTCTAAGCCCCCAATCCCTAATCCCTTAACCACTAACTCATTATTCCCCTAACCCCTAAATGTGCCTAAATCCCCTAACCCCTAACCCCCCAATCCATAACCCCTTAACCACTAACTTATTATTCCCCTAACTCGAATCCCTAATCCCTTAAATACTAACTCATTATGCCCCTAACCCCTAAATGCGCCTAAATCCCCTAACCCTTAAGCCCCCAATCCCTAACCCCTTAACCACTAACACATTATTCCCCTAAACCTCTAACCCCTAAGCCCCTATTCCCCTAACCCCTTATTATACCAGGCTCATGGTGATTTCTTGAGGCCATACAAGGATTTTACCGCTTGCATGCTTTATGTTCCTAACCCTTCACAAAAAATCCTTATGGTTGGGACACAAAAACATTCTCTTTCATATCTCCATTCAAGAAAGCAGTGTTTACATCCATTTGATGGAATTTCCAACTTTTTTAGTTTCTAGGGCAAGGAATGTCCATATGGTATCCCATTTTGCTATGGGGGAAAAAGGTATTCTCATAAAAGACCCCTTCTTTTTGTGTAAAAAATTTTGCTACAAGCCTAGATTTATTCTTTTCAAATGAGCCATCTGCTTTATACTTTTTTTTGAAAAATGTTAGCGCTTAATTTAGCAAGGGTCGTAGGAGGGGTTCCAAAGGGACTACTACTAGATCAAGTGGAAACAATGGGACAAGGACCCATTGTCACCTCATTCAATTTCCCCTGCTCTTTATGAACTTTCACTGATGGGAGGAGTCTCGGTATAGGGAAACTACTAGAATGATGAGACCAATAATGATGCACAATGTGATTTCCAATGCCCATTCAAAGAAGAGGATTAGATAATAGGTTCCCTACTTTAGAAGCAAAAGAAGGACTCTCCAAGAAAGGCTCGAGGGAAAAGATGATCTTGGGTTTAGGGAAATACTATAAGAGACTAAGTTTTGGGAGATATACCATGGTAAAGGCTCATCCAATGATCATTTATAGTTAAGATAATAGGTTTTGAATGATGAACTACAAAGTGAAAACCTTCAAGAAATCCTCAAGTCAAAGGAGCATCAAGGGTTCCCTCTTGGTGTGATAGTTAGGGCATCAATTTATGTGAAATTCCACCATCATATTTTGTTCAAAATTGGAGGATGGCTAGCGCTCTAATCTAGCCTAGAAAGCGATGCCTTGCTTGAGGGCCTTTTTATATTTTTATACGCCTTATCCTTTTTTATTTTAGCCTCTCTATGCATCATACTATTTTAGAGAAAATAAACCTTTATTCCCACACCTTGCGTGTGAGCCTCTTCTTGGAAACTCCACATGATGCAATTCAACCTAGCCATATATGCATGGTTTCTTTTCTTCATAAAGTCAAATTAGCCTTACATTTTTTAAATGCTCCTAGCCATATATGTTGGCAATTCAACGTAAATGCTCCCTTGTGTTTCCCTGACAGTCCCTAACACTTCCTAGCGCATGTTGGCACACCTTGGCACCTAGCACATCTTGGATGCATGTCGCCATGACACTATAACATGACTTAACACTGCCTATCATTCCATGTTACTCCCTCCTCGAGACACCTAGAACTCGCTAACGCTCCCTGTCACACACTCTTATGCAGGCGAGCAAGTTGACCCTAGCTGAGGCAACCCACCCATCACAGGTGAAGGTGTGGTTATATCCTAACTTAGAATCCTTGTCCCTACCCTTGATGCTTTCAGATTCATCACCTTTTGTATTCTTTGAAGTCTCCATCTTCTACAACAACCCAAATCTCAGCTCCCACATCAAAGGCTTGTTTTCTGCACCTCATAAAGCCCTGACCGGCCAACAGGCCAAAAAAATCTGCGGGAGCCGTCGTTTTTATATCTGCAATGCCCAATCACGTTAAATCCCGCACGATTTTGAGGGCCTGACTGGTGTGACAGAGCTCCGCTTAAAATCAAAGTTTGAGTTTGGGTTTTAGCTGTGCGGGTATCGAGGTGAGGGCTTCCAAAGGCTCTGAGGGTTTGACAAAACTTGTTATTATGGAATTGGTACATAGATTTTCGGTGAATATCACGACGTCTCATCTTCTGAAGGGAAAATATGGGTCATGGCTGCCAAGCTCAAGGACGAGAAAGGGACGTCGAAATTGAAGGGCGAGGGTTTTGAACCTAGGAATCTAGTATGTATTAGTTTGATTAAGTGTTGTGTCGTTGATTGCAATGTTTTCGTTTAGTCAATTCAGCTTTCACTTCAACATATTTGTTGGGGCAGGACAACGGGGTTAGGATTTGACCGCTTCAACATATATTGTTGGGGCAGGACAATGGGGTCAGGGTTTGTCCAGCTTCTATTGCTTGTCTGGCATCTCCAAAAACCTACGTTGGGGCAGGAAAATGGGGTCAGGGTTTGGCCATATTATATTGCTTGTCTGGCATCTCCAAAAAGCCTTGAAGATTTCTTGGTATTATTTATATGTTCGGACATCTTCTATTACTTGTCTGGCATCTCCAAAAGCCTTTGGATCCATGCCAATTATTAAATTGGCTAAGGTTTAACCACCATGAGGTATATTAATGTAAGATATTTGTGGCTAGGGTTTCACTACCGCCTCTGTGGATTCCTTAATCAGCCCATAACCTTGTCCAATCCCACCATATTGTTGTCCATCTAACAACATCTCTGGGATGAGAGTTTTATAACTCTAGGATGAGAGTTTTATAAACTCTAGGACGAGATTTTTATAAACTCTAGGATGAGAGTTTACCCGAGAGTTTATGTCAATAAAACTCTCGGACGAGAAAATACTTAAGTCTCATCCGAGAGTATTTTAACTCCGGTCAAGCCCAATCAAAATCTCAGCTGAAACATTAAAAATATCTCGGACGAGAGTTTTAAAAACTCTCGGTCGAGAAATTCAGTTGACTATTTTCTCAGACGAGAAATTAAAAATTTCACCCAAATTCTAGCCATCTGCCAAAAAGTGTTTCCCAACTTCAGCATTTCACCCATAGGTCACCTTCGACCACCACTTCCCTCCCCAAATTTTCCTCCAGTTTTGATGTTGATTCCCCTGTCCCCATCTTGCTTTTATCATGTAAGCTTCCTTGACTGTAAATAATCCTTTCGTAGCATAGCCCCATATCAATATGTCTGACCCTTCCTCGAAGGTGATACTTCTCGATTATATCTCCTTCAAATGTATCCATTGATCTGAATTCGTCACATTTGGCCAATCTATCATGTTTTCCATCTTCTCCATCCACCGTTAATGGTATCTTCCCTCCAGTATTGGTTTACCGTTTTATAATTGGTGTTCATAGCATAAGTGAACCATTCACTCAACTCCTGTTTAGGGAATAATTTGCCTCTCTGTTGCTAGGATTCATTCTAAAATAGAGTTTTTTTTCCATTCACTATTTCCCAGAATAAATGCTACAAAATAAGATCTCTATTTTGGGCTGCTAGATTCCAGATGGTCGATCATTTAGGGGGGTCCCGATATCTTAAAATATCCTTTGTACGGTTGGGCATGCCGTATTTCCTCATCCATACATGCTTCCACAATCTCGTTCCTCCTTGTGCCCATATCCACCATAATTTCATCCCCAATACCTGGTTGAGAATAAATGGGTCTCTAAGGCCTAGTCCCCCTTCCATCTTAGGTTTGATGAGGTTCGACCATGCTACCAAGGACCATTTTTTCAAATGTTGGACCCCTCCCCAAAGGAATTTCTTGAATATTTCCTCCATTTTGCTGCAAATTGTTTTGGGTGTGGCCATTCCAGACAACTGGTAAATGGGGATGGATTGTAGGACGAATTTAAGAAGGATGGTGCGGGGAGCCATATTGAGGCCTCTAAAAATCCAATTGTTGAGCTTGCTTTGAATTTTGTGGATAAGATCACTCTAGCAAGCAATTTTCAGAGAGCTTTCAGCAAGGGGCATACCCAAGTATTTAGTGGGAAGATATCTAATACCAAATCCCAACACTCTCGCCATAAATGTTTTGATATTTCTAGCCTTATTAAAGAAGAAGATGCATAATTTTTCATTATTAATAAGGGTGCCACAGGCTTCCATAAACACATGGAGTATATCTTTAATGTTTTTTTCTTCCTTCAACGAGACATGACAAAAGAGCATAATGTCATCAATAAATTGTTGGTGGGTAAGAGGGAGGTAATTTCCCCAGAAGCTAAGGCCATAGATATTGAGATTACGAGCTTCCTTATTTAGGAGTCGATGGGGTTTAAATAAGGTCTTGACGTTCATTTTAGATATAATTCTAGAAAAGTGATCAGTAACACCTTGAATATAAGGAAGGGTTACCTTGGCTAAGGGAGGGGTGCAAGGATGGGTTTTGGGGTGGGGATGAAGGCAAATAGATCTTTAGTTGATCCTTCAGTTGCAACATAACTTAATCCTAATTAACCGAGTAGTGACACATTAAAAATGCCTAATTAATCATGAAATTAAACAAATATGGATATGAGAGGGAAACCTCTAAACCCCTAACCCATTTAACCCCCTAGACCCTAAACCTCTAACCCCTAACCCCTTAAACCCTAATTCCCAACCCCTAACCCATTTAACCCCTAAACCCTAACCCCATTAACCCCTAACCCCTAAAATCCTTAATTGCTAAATCCCCTAACCCCATATACCTCTAAACCCCTAACCCATTTAATACCCTAAACCCTAAACCTCTAAACCCTTAACCCCTAACCCCTTAAACCCTAATTCCCAACCCTTAACCAATTTAACCCCCTAAACCTCTAAAACCCTAACCCATTTAACCCCCTAAACCCTAACCCCATTAACCCCTAACCCTAATCCTTAAATGCTAAATCCCCTAACCCTTTAAACCTCTAAACCGATCCTAACCCATTTAACCCCCTAACCCCTAACCCTTAACCCATAACCCTTTAAACCCTAATTCCCAACCTCTAACCCATTTAACCCCATATACCTCTAAACCCTAACCCATTTAACCCCCTAAACCCTAAACCTCTAAACCCTTAACCCCTAACCCCTTAAACCCTAATTCCCAACCCCTAACCCATTTAACCCCTAAACCCCCAAAACCTTAACCCATTTAACCCCCTAAACCCTAAGCCTCTAAACCCTTAAACCCCTAAACCACTAACACCTAAACCCATAACCCCTTAACCCCTAAACCCCTAAATCATTAACGCTTAATCCATAACCCATTAACCCCTAAAATTCTTAATTGTTAAATCCCCTAACCCCTAACCCCCTAATCCCTAATCCCTTAACCACTAACCATTATTCACCTAACCCCTAATAGTGCCTAAATCCCCTAACCCCTAAGCCCCCAAACCCTAATCCCTTAAGTCCACATTGAGAATTTATCCTAAACAAGAGCCTTTGAAGGTTGAAGTACATGTTGTTAGACTTCTCCTCATACTATTTTTTTCACATACTCGGAGGTTCAAACAAGGAAGTGGACAACAACACAAACAAAGGTTGCCTCCTCCCGCAAGGAGCCTTCAACAAAAATGACGAATTCCCTTCTCAAATCCTAATTTGTTGAATTTGTAATCCTAAAGTGATGTACAACCAGTTCTTCCATGTCCTCATGACATACTATTCTGTCTTCGGCCTCATTTTTCAGTGAGAAGATCCTGTTATGTTATCTGTGTTGGACCATTGCTTTATGGAAGAAGCGTGTGTTCTTCTCTCCTTCCCTCAACTAGTTGACTCCATATTGTTGCTTCCAGAGTATCTCCTCCTATTTTTAGCGTTCTTCTAGTTGCATTATGAGCTACCCCTCTTCTTCCACTATTAGTTTTGATCTGCCCTCTGCGATAATCTGCAGTTGTACAGTCTCTATCTTATTCTTTAACTCCTCCTGGTCTCTTAAGATGTTGCCAAAGTCCTCTTTGTTCCACTTCTTGATCCTTTGCTTGATCTCTTTTAGCTTGAGTTGGAATGTATGCATAAGATTTCTTCCCACCACTTCGTTGTTCTTCTACCATTCTTCGAGTTGCCCAAATAGCATAGGGTCTCAGAGCCAAAATGATTCAAATCTAAAGGGATTATTTCTTGGTCCTGTTTTGAGGTTGATTTCTAGTCTTACCAGCCAATGTTTCGAGCCCATTCTGGGGAGAATGGAGGTTTCCATGTATATGTCTCTGAAGATGACCTGTTTCGAGACCAAGAACCGATCCAATCTGGACGCAATCTGATTTTGACCTCCTCTCTGATTGTTTCAGGTGAAGGTTCTATTGTTGGTTTGTAGGTCCACCATTTTGAGCTCCGATATTGCATCCCTAAACATATCCATATCTAGGTCATGTTGGAGAATTCTTCCTTTCTTCTCTTCGAGGGACGTTATCATGTTAAAGTCCCCTCCTACTATCCATAATTCTTCCTGAAATTCTCTTCTCATACTAGCCAGGTTGTGGAGGAAGACCTCTTTCTCCCCTGGGGTATGAGGCCCGTAAACCCCAGTAAGGAGAACCCAATCATTGGATCCTATGTGTCTAAAGCGCCCTGTAAGCATTCAGGGACTACTTACTCAATCCTGAAAGACGACTTCCGTCGGGTTCCACAAAATGGTTAGTCCTCCCACACTTCCTCTAGAGTCGAGTGCAATCACTTCATATGGTAGCTTGAAACTTAGAACTATCCCTTTGAGCTTGGCTTCATGGATCTTGGTTTCCTGGATGATCATAATGGTGCCCTTGTTTTTCCTCAGTCGCTCCTTCAAATACCATTGTTTGGCTTTACTATTAAGGCCACAAATATTATCCATACCCTTTCCCTCCATATGATTCTTATTGGGCTGACATCACCTTAATGTCATGCCCATCAAAATCATCCATTGGTTGCTATGGTTGGTTTGTAAAACACCTACAAGAAAATATTCCTCGAGGGGGATATGACTATATTCACTGCCACTTGATTGAATTTTTCAGTTGTATGACATCATGTTGATGTCACTAACTATTGACTCTTTTAATTGACCTTTCCTCCTGGTTGATGTCACCATCTCATTAGGTCCAACTACCAACACTTGTCGATGGAGGGAGGCAAAATATTCCTCGAAGGGAAGTTTTTATGGAACTTCTTTGATGCCTTTCTATACTTTAACCCCCTAACAAAAATAAATTTTAAATACTACATTGGGTCTAAAATAAAGGCCTCCTAACACTTAAATGAATTTTTTACTCCTCGGAAAACCCTCTTTCCACATGGTCACCATCTTCTTTTCCATATGGCACTACTATGTCATTGCATGACCCCTATTTTGGGTCCATGTTTTGTTTTCTACTTCTTCCATGCATCCTCTACTAGAATCATCAATTAAAATCATCATTCCCATCAATATGGTATCATGCTTATCCATCATCATTTCTCATTGGTGTTTTCCAAAGGCTAGGGGTAATGATTCTCTGAATGAACTACTCAATGGGTAAACTCCAAAATTTTGGAGGTAAACTTCCAAAGCCTGACTAAAACCCTTTTTCATTCATCATTGAGTTCAAGACCCAAATGTTTTCACACTTGATTGATTTATTTCCCAGGTTTTCAATGCAACTCATGTGCCACACAAGTACCCCTACTCCACCATGTTACACGACATGTCACATCCTAGTACTAACACTAAGGCCACATGTAAACCATATAGGCGTAATGTGCCTCTCCATTCCTTAAACTTCCTCAATGCGTTATCTCTAAAACTAATCGATCCCTTAAAAAAACATTAGACCATCTATAACCTTTAATAATATTAAAAAGTCTAAGATTTAACCTTTAATAACTTTAACAAAAATTAAAACATTTATTATTAATCAAATAATATTTTTTATAAAAAAGTTATTATTAATCAAATAATATTTTTTATAAAACAGTTATTATTAATCAAATAATATTATTTTTGCATAATAATAATTATGATAATCGTGAAAGTTTTGGGATTTTCATTAAATTTAATTTTCCACCTCGCGCGCGTATGGCCAAGGAGGATTGGCGGGAGAAACCAGTCAAATGATAATACTCACAGGAGTTGATTATTCATGATTTTCTACATTTTGCCGAATCCAGTCTCTAGGTATGAAATGCTGGCAGAGTTTTCTGAGTTTTACAGGTATGCAAGGCAGAGTTTTTTGATTCCATGGAAGCTGCCATCAGATTGCTTCGGCTCCGCAAGAAAATTAGTAGCTTCAGTAACATCTATCCCCAAGTCGAAACAATGACCCACAAGTATGTCTCGGGTTAACCCTCAGACTGTTTCTTTTTTCTCCTCTCGTACCTACAATGCTTATAACTAGAAGACCGTAATAGGTATGGTACTAATCACTGCAGGGTCGATAGGCCAGTAACAAGATTTAGGGTTCTTTCTAACTGCAAAGACCAATTTATTTGAATGCGTGCTTCAATTCTATTGTATCATCAACTAATAGTAAACCCTAAACTAATTTGCAGGAGATTGATGTATCATCTGGCACAAATGAAGCACATTTTCCCCGAAGGATTGCTGTTGGAGAAGACCATGGCACCTGACGAGAAGACGCTGTGCATGAAGCCAGACTTGAAAATCACTCTCTTGCACGATGCAGTGCTATGTGGCAAGGACAAGGCCTCCAAAGGAAACAACACATTGGGTTTTCGAAAAGCATTCCACAGCCGCTTAGTTGCATTTGTCAAGGATTATCCCAAGGCGAGTTTACTCTTGCTATCTTGTATTATTTTTTCGGGGTTCTATATTTTTTTGGTCAAAACTTTCAATAGCACGGGTTTTAACTTTGTATGTACATTGTATGAATTCATTGCAATACAAGGAGATGATGTTCCAGAGGAAATCCTACAGAGCCGTTCAATAGAAAATGTCAGCTAACTTCTCTAGTCTCCTCCGCACTTCCTCCTTTGATATGTAACAGCCTTTCCCCAGCAAGAGGTGCTGCTTCTACTCTGCCTGACAATCATCAAGGAAATCCCAACCCTCTATGACGTCTTCACTATTACCCAAAAATTTCCAGAGGAATTTTTCTCAGACAACCCTCACACTCCAGCCATCTGTGGATTGATCATTCCCTGTGCCCAAGCTGAAGCCTCATTCTGAGGTTCCTAAAACAGTGAAAAAAAATGGTGGTGATGAGGCTTCGAGGATGATTTAAACGCTGGCAGGGTTATAAAATATGCCTGCTTTACCATCTAACCTAGCCCTTGTGATGCAATAGACAAATTTATAGATAGGGAAAAAGTTGAATTTGATGATCAGCTGATGCAGAATTGCACTGTTAGGGGCCATTATCCTTATCTTTATCATTTGGGTTCAGGGACTCATCACAATGATTTAGAGTAGAAGCATAGCTTGAGGAAGAAACTGAGGCAGAGGATCTGGGTGTCTTTGTAATTTCAGAGGATAGAACCTGATTGTATCCTAGTCCATTTGGATGATTTTTATCAAACACATGATATGAATTGTCACAACTCTTACTGATTATCCTAGTGTTAGATTCCTTCCTGAAAGCCTTCCCTGCTTCTGAATTCCATATCTTCAAGAAAAAAATCAGTGGGTGGGTTATTGCTGGGCATTGTCATCATATCCATTGTGTTACTGGTGTGATAACTAGAAGAATAATTAGAGGACATGATCAGTGATTCTCTGGAAAGACAAGCTTCTGCTTCAAGTCTTGCATTTTCCCATTGTGCTTTGTGCCTCGTCAGAGCCAAGGCATCGTACCCCTGTGGAGCACTGGGACTGACTTCTGATTTAGGTGCATGGGTTGAGGGATCGAGACCCATCTTCAACAAACACTTCTTCAAATGGGTATTCCAAAAATTCTTGATCTTGTTGTCTGTTCTCCCTGGTATCTGTGAGGCTATTGCAGACCATCTGCAAGTACCACAGACATAAATAAACCAACTCAGTGATACAAATGAAATTGCTGATAAATGAGGATAGCTATCAAAATATTTATGTGCCATATATAAAGTACACAATTTGTAAAGCCACCGCAGGAGTGAAGGTTATGAACACAACTTGTAAGGCCATGGCAGGAGTGAAGGTTATGGACAAAAAAAATGGTTTTTCAAAACAACTCTCTTTTATAACATGATCGATATAATATGTATTGAAAAATATTTTCAAATTATTAAATCTAGACTATTGAAAAACGATGAGAATTTGTAATGCCAAACCAAGAGTAAAGGTTATAAACCAAAAATTAATTTGGGAACTCTTAAATCTAAACTATTGAAAAAAACACATTGAGAATTTGTAATGCCAAAACAGGAGTGCAAGTTATACACTAGAAAATGGTTTGCAAACTCTTGGGATCATGTTATCAGATAGCATTGATGATTTTCTATGTGGTACTGTGCATCCTAAATTATGGTATCCATTAGCAAGAATATTTGTAATTAATCAATTACATTTCAGAGGGGTATGTTGCTGGGTGAGTTACAAAAGTACTGAATGCCACTAGGTGCTTAATAATGTCAATTAAAGACATCCTTGTTATGCCTTACCGATGAAGAAAGTTGTTATTCTTCATAAATGCTGCACAGAAAACCTGGTTGGCTGCCTTACACCTTTGAGCTGGGAAAAATGATCCTCACAGATAGGTGACTCATGACCTTGGAACTGCTATCAGTGAATCATGATAGCAAGTCATACAGCCTACCTTTTAAGCCTTAGAGTAAGGAAGCAACTGTGGGCCATGCTCAAGTACCCTTGCATCCAAATTAAAAAGATAAGAGCACCCAACTATAATCGTTGGCAACCAATCAGAGACTTCAGGGTTTTCAAAAAATGAAATACTATAAAAAGTACTGCCTTGCTCTGTTTCCTTTCTTAAGGTACATAGTCCTTTGTTATGAATGTGCTGCTGGCTGTCAGTTTCAAGCGTTCAGTAGGTTGAAAGTTGACTTAGGGATAGATGGCTTTTAATATGACAAGATGACCCTAAGAACTCCTCTCAATGCTCTACTAGCATATACTAAGACTCTTTATTGTCTTATCCAATCACTATTTAAAATGGATGCCAAAGAGCCTATCTTTTATGGCTCCTCTAGTCTCTCTCAAATTACCAAGACCTGAGATTGTCTTGCTTCTGCATACATGTACATCTCTGATTCCCTACCGACAGAATACCAAAAATAAAAATTGATAGAGGGTTGTTACAGATTTGTTCTTTGTTTTATATTCTTTTTTGTAAGGATCACCTATTGACTTAACATCACGTTGTAATTTACCCAAAGATTTCTTGGTAAGAACTACAATACATGGAAGCAACATATGTTGAGAATATTTGAGTACAAGTGATTGGTTGCTATTGTCCTAGGTAAAGATACTCGACCACAAGTTGTTGGTAGAGATTGGGACAAGTTTGATGAGTGGCCCAGTAGCTTGCAGCTTGGTTTTTGGACTCTAAAGGCCATTCAGAGACATATCATTTATGTGTTATGTTGCTGGTATGTATTGTACTTGGTGCCATTTTGAAATATTCACCGTGACATGGTATAAAGATGAACAAACTTTGCAGATTTTGTCTCTAGTGAATTGGAATCTTAAAAGTATTTTTTTCATTAAAATTTTAATTATTTTTATGTGTTTTTTTAAAAGTGAGTCCATTGAGTCTGGTTTGATAGGTGTCCAGTTCAAAGCCTAGTTCCAAGTATTAAAACTATGATTGGGAGTATTGTACCTTGATATATAATATTGCCTATTGTTGATATCTTCATTAGAAGTCTTGTGTATTGATTAATGGATTGCCAGTACAGCTGTGTCTCATCTTCTATTTTGGTTTGCTTTTCGTAGTCTTTAATATAAAAGTTGTCTATTGTTTTCATTTCCTAAGAAATTGCTAATACATTTTATTTATTTGGACTGAACAGCCCTCCAGTTGTTGCAAAGTGTGTAGCACTTCTCAAGCGATATCTCTTTAGGTGAGTTTATTCTAGTAGTGTTTCGTATAGTTCTTGTTCTATAGTAGAGATATGAAATAATTGGTTCCTTTTTCTTTTTACATTACGGCTCAAGTTTATATGAAAATATTCTATTGCTTCAGGTAGATACCATTAACATATTTTTTGACTTGTAAAAAAGATGAAATGATAGACAGTTGTCTTTATTGTGTTATCAAACACTTCAGTTTTGATGATACATATATTAAATATAGATATTCAAGATGTATATACAGTTTGTTGTCATATGGTTGTCACATGTGCAAATACTATAGGTATGCTTTGTGTGTGGGTTTGTGTCCATTTTTTAATTTATTTTGAACATACGTTGCCAAAATAATATAAAATAAAGGATCTTTATCCTTTGTCATTTTCAATTGGGGATACTGAGCCAAATATATTTGCAAAATTTCCTCTTACTGTTTCAAAATTTGATTCTTCTGAACATACATTGCCAAAATAGTTATAAAACAAAAGATTGTTTTTCTGTGTGTCATTTTCAACAGTTAATATAGACCCAATTGCATTTTCAAAATTTCCTCTGGCTGTTTCACACATTTTATTATTTTCCCCAAATATTTGATGGTTGATGCAGGTATATACCTAGGATAGAGACTGTAGAGCAGATTGATTTGTTTTTGTGAATCTAATTGCTGAGTGCAATGACGTTACCAACAAGAAGGCTTCTCCATGGGTGCAGTCTGCAAACAGTCAGCGTGTAGCATCGACTGCATCTATCAATTCATCTTCTCCAACCTCAACATCTGCAACATTTGCTTCAGGAGCTCTTGTTAACTCATTGAATTATTTTCATGGTATGGTTTCATGACATATTCCAAGACATTCATTTCAGTCAGCACTGTTTGCTGTAAATTCTCATGCTAAGAGGACAATCACATCCTTGAGAAGAAAATCGTTTGGTTCTCCAGTCAGTCCAGGTGGCACTGTAAGCAGAAGTTCTCCTAAGAATAAAGAGGCCACAAATTTGGCTATCACGAATATATTAGGTCTGGAAACAATTAATGAGTAGAACAACAATTATATTGCTCTTGATGTTCTGAAATCAAGATGGATCGTGGATAGGCACCAGCAAAGTGGACCCCATCTCCTGTTATGACGGACATGTATTTCTTTCATTTAGATTTGCTTCTCTTTTTTCAGGTCTTACATGAGCAACAAGATGAACATGTAAATGGGCTAGGTGATTTTGTTGCTTCCAAGTTAATTGGGCTAGATGAAGTCAATACTTTTGTTGATTTTTGATAATGAGATTCATCTATTCATTGCCCTTTTGTTTTCTTTAAAATTCTGTGTCATTGGAGAATGTCAAAGTGTTGCGGCACCCCTATGATGAGGTTGTTGCATCCTATTGGATGGTATGTTGCACCCATAGTTTTAAAAATTAGAACTGGGTTTTTGAACCGGCCCATCTATCTAACCAGGTTTCGAATTGGATTAAATGAGGCAGATTTGGAAAGTAAAATACATGAAATCTTTATTAGATATCATTAACTGGCTTCACATCCATATAGCTTGATTTGCTTTGATTAAAGGGAATGCTTTTAACAGTTTGATCCAAGATGCTTGTTGTTAAGCTGGGAACAATAAAGAGATTTTAACAGACTTAATGATGGAGATGATAGTTGTAACCACCCTTGTCTATTGTCCAGCAGTACACACCTATTGATTCTTGAGTGTACTGTATAAAATTGATCCACAGTCCTCAATCATGTTTTCAATTTTTCTAATGCATTCAGTTTATCTCCAATAATTTCTACTTGAAACACCTTAATGTACTAAATCAGAAGTAAAATTTCTACACCACATCTTAATGTAACATATGATATTGCTTTCTTTCCCTTGTTTCTTGGTACCAGTTCTGTATGTGTGGACATTGCCTGTTGCATGGTTATCTCCATTAAAAATACCATTCCCAGTAGACTGTTTCAGATTCCATACTCAGCATATTTGGCACCTCACTTGCTTCGAGTTCAAGTTTACTGAGTGGACAATCTTCAGTTTCTTAAAACATTTTGATGCATTTCTACTACACCAATGTAGCATTTTTTTTTACTGTAAAACTTGATCCTGAACATCCATCATAGCTTTTGCTATTTGTTCTCCATACTGCCTGCTCAGTTCCTTGTAACAATCCTTATGAGCATGAAAACAGAGGTACCTTGAAGAAAGTGCATAACGGATTTTAGTTGCATGGTCCAAGCCTCTAAAACTTCACACAAGAGCTGCCACAGGTCCGAGGGTAGACTTCAAGGTGACTGTAATTCAAGATTCTGCACAGTTTAAACTTCAAACTGCTTCACATAATGCTGCCTCTGCGGCTAGAAAAGAGGGCCTTATACTAGGCCTCTTGGCCCTTAAACAATCCTCCATGGTTCTGCAATTCCGAGCCACACAGATCTGAAGAGATTACTGTAGGTCAGAGGTCTTTATTACCACAGATGGCTGCCAAAATAATTGTTTGTCCAATTTTGAGAAGGAATAATCCAAACAAATAACTCTTATGTCCTCCTCACCTCGCTGTTCTGTGTTTTCCTATGCTTGTCTTAGCTAAGTGCTCACCAGGAAACCTATTCAACATGAGATCTATCCATTCAGTCATGCCATAAAGTAGGAGTGCCCTCTGTTGAACCATATACATAAATAGGTGAAATACTTCTGCTGCAATATTTAATGGTAGTGACTCACTAAGAGTCTTCATAATAAGCCATGTTTCTTAGAGTAACTACCTTTAGGCAATGATCCTTTCATGGTGGATCCCAGAAGGTGCTCTTCCAGTCTTTTGATTTCCAGCTCAGTTAATATTGAATGGTCCATGACAAACCAAATCAGGTCTTAAAGTGTATTTCAACAAGGCTGGGTCAACTCCCTCTTACTTCGATAGATGAGGGGGTCATTATAGCTGCAATTGTATGCCTTGACAGTAGCTTCTGTTGGATATATAAAAGGAGTGACCTTGCTAGAATATAACCAAGGTCCTGATCATGTAGCTTCCATGCATCCTTTCAAATAGCAAGGATATATCTGAGCCTTTCTTAATAGATTCATTAGGTCTTCTGTCGAGAATCGTGTACGTCCTTTTGATGACATGAGTCACGTGATTATCTAGCTTACAGTGAGCAACATACTTCTAGGAAGCTAAAGAATCGATGAGGTTCTTCTTTAAACTAGTTGGCTGAATATTTTTAGACTTCAGGGGTGAAGTATCCTTTGACAGAGACAGAGTGCTGTGGAACCTTTGAAAATATCAGATAACCAGATGTTACATCTGTTTTGTTTACATCCTTAATTGTGAACAAGACTATCAATTTATAGAGGTTACAATCTTATCCAATCACTATTTAAAATGGATGCCAAAGAGCCTATCTTTTATGGCTCCTCTAGTCTCTCTCAAATTACCAAGACCTGAGATTGTCTTGCTTCTGCATACATGTACATCTCTGATTCCCTACCGACAGAATACCAAAAATAAAAATTGATAGAGGGTTGTTACAGATTTGTTCTTTGTTTTATATTCTTTTGTGTAAGGATCACCTATTGACTTAACATCACGTTGTAATTTACTCAAAGATTTCTTGGTAAGAACTACAATACATGGAAGCAACATATGTTGAGAATATTTGAGTACAAGTGATTGGTTGCTATTGTCCTAGGTAAAGATACTCGACCACAAGTTGTTGGTAGATATTGGGACAAGTTTGATGAGTGGCCCAGTAGCTTGCAGCTTGGTTTTTAGACTCTAAAGGCCATTCAGAGACATATCATTTATGTGTTATGTTGCTGGTATGTATTGTATTTGGTGCCATTTTGACATGAACAAACTTTGCATATTTTGTCTCTAGTGAATTGGAATCTTAAAAGTATTTTTTTCATTAAAATTTTAATTATTTTAATGTGTTTTTTTAAAAGTGAGTCCATTGAGTCTAGTTTGATAGGTGTCCAGTTCAAAGACCAGTTCCAAGTATTAAAACTATGATTGGGAGTATTGTACCTTGATATATAATATTGCCTATTGTTGATATCTTCATTAGAAGTCTTGTGTATTGATTAATGGATTGCCAGTACAGCTGTGTCTCATCTTCTATTTTGGTTTTCTTTTCGTAGTCTTTAATATACAAGTTGTCTATTGTTTTCATTTCCTAAGAAAATGCTAATACATTTTATTTATTTGGACTGAACAACCCTCCAGTTGTTGTAAAGTGTGTAGCACTTCTCAAATGATATCTATTTAGGTGAGTTTATTCTAGTAGTGTTTTGTATAGCTCTTGTTCTATAGTAGAGATATGCAATAATCAGTTCATTTTTCTTTTTACATTATGGCTCAAGTTTATATGAAAATATTCTATTGCTTCAGGTAGATACCATTAACAGATTTTTTGACTTGTAAAAAAGATGAAATGATAGAAAGTTGTCTTTATTGTGTTATCAAACACTTCAGTTTTGATGATACATATATTAAATATAGATATTCAAGATGTATATACAGTTTGTTGTCATATGGTTGTCACATGTGCGAATACTGCAGGTATGCTCTTTGTGTGGGTTTGTGTCCATTTTTTAATTTCTTCTGAACATACGTTGCCAAAATAATATAAAATAAAGGATCGTTATCCTCTGTCATTTTCAATTGGGGATACTAAGCCAAATATATTTGCAAAATTTCCTCTTGTTGTTTCTAAATTTGATTCTTTTGAACATACATTTCCAAAATAGTTATAAAACAAAAGATTGTTTTTCTGTGTGTCATTTTCAACAGTTAATATAGACCCAATTGCATTTGCAAAATTTCCTCTAGCTGTTTCACACATTTGATTCTTTTCCCCAAATATTTGATGGTTGATGCAGGTATATACCTAGGATAGAGACTGTAGAGCAGATTGATTTGTTTTGTGTGAATCTAATTGCTGAGTGCAATGTTGTTACCAACAAGAAGGCTTCTCCATGGGTGCAGTCTGCAAACAGTCAGCGTGTAGCATCGACTGCATCTATCAATTCATCTTCTCCAACCTCAACATCTGCAGCATTTGCTTCAGGAGCTCTTGTTAACTCATTGAATTATGTTCGTGGTTTGGTTTCATGACATATTCCAAGACATTCATTTCAGTCAGCACTGTTTGCTGGAAATTCTCATGCTAAGAGGACAATCACATCCTTGAGAAGTAGATCGTTTGGTTCTCCAGTTAGTCCAGGTGGCACTATAAGCAGAAGTTCTCCTGAGAATAAAGAGGCCACAAATTTGGCTATCACGAATATATTAGGTCTGGAAACAATTAATGAGAACAACAATTATATTGCTCTTGATGTTCTGAAATCAAGATGGATTGTGGATAGGCACCAGCAAAGTTGGACCCCATCTCCTGTTATGACGGACAGGTATTTCTTTCATTTAGATTTGCTTCTCTTTTTTCAGGTCCTACATGAGAAACAAGATGAATATGTAAATGAGCTAGGTGATTTTGCTGCTTCCAAGTTAATTGGGCTAGATGAAGTCAATACTTTTGTTGGTTTTTGATAATGAGATTCATCTATGCATTTCCCTTTTGTTTTCTTTAAAATTCCGTGTCATTGGAGAATGTCAAAGTGCTACGGCACCCCTATGATGAGGTTGTTGCATCCTATTGGATGATATGTTGCACCCATAGTTTTAAAAACCAGAACTGGGTTTTTGAACCGACCCATCTATCTAACCAGGTTTCGAATTGGATTAAATGAGGCAGATTTGGAAAGTAAAATACATGAAATCTTTATTAGATATCATTAACTGGCTTCACATCCATATAGCTTGATTTTATTTGATTAAAGGGAATGCTTTTAATAGTTTGATCCAAGATGCTTGCTGTTAAGCTGGGAACAATAAAGAGATTTTAACAGTCTTAATGATGGAGATGATAGTTGTAACCACCCTTGTCTATTGTCCAGCAGTACACACTTAGTGATCCTTGAGTGTACTGTATAAAATTGATCCACAGTCCTCAATCATGTTTTCAATTTTTCTAATGCATTCAGTTTATCTCCAATAATTTCTACTTGAAACACCTTAATGTACTGAATCAGAAGTAAAATTTCTACACCACATCTTAATGTAACATATGAGATTGCTTTCTTTCCCTTCTTTCTTGGTACCAGTTCTGTATGTGTGGAAATTGCCTGTTGCATGGTTATCTCCATTACAAATACCATTCCCAGTAGACTGTTTCAGATTCCATACTCAGCATATTTGGCACCTCACTTGCTTCGAGTTCAAGTTTACTGAGTGGACAATCTTCAGTTTCTTAAAACATTTTGATGCATTTCTACTACACCAATGTAGCATTTTTTTTTGAACTGTAAAACTTGATCCTGAACATCCATCATAGCTTTTGCTATTTGTTCTCCATACTGCCTGCTCAGTTCCTTGTAACAATCCTTATGAGCATGAAAACAGAGGTACCTTGAAGAAAGTGCATAACAAATTTTAGTTGCATGGTCCAAGCCTCTAAAACTTCACACAAGAGCTGCCATAGGTCCGAGGGTAGCCTTTAAGGTGACTGTAATTCAAGATTCTACACAGTTCAAACTTCAAACTGCTTCACATAATGTTGCCTCTGCGGCTAGAAGAGAGGGCCTTATACTAGGCCTCTTGGCCCTTAAATAATCCTCCATGGTTCTGCAATTCCGAGCCACACAGATCTGAAGATATTACTGTAGGTCAGAGGTCTTTATTACCACAGATGGCTGCCAAAATAATTTGTTGTCCAATTTTGAGAAGGAATAACCCAAACAAATAACTCTTATGTCCTCCTCACCTCGTTGTTCTGTGTTTTCCTATGCTTGTCTTAGCTAAGTGCTCACCAGGAAACCTATTCAACATGAGATCTATCCATTCAGTCATGCCATAAAGTAGGAGTGCCCTCTGTTGAACCATATACAGCAATAGGTGAAATACTTCTGCTACAATATTTAATGGTAGTGACTCACTAAGAGTCTTCACAATAAGCCATGTTTCTTAGAGTAACTGCCTTTAGGCAATGATCCTTTCATGGTGGATCCCAGAAGGTGCTCTTCCAGTCTTCTGATTTCCAGCTCAGTTAATATTGAATGGTCCATGACAAACCAAATCAGGTCTTAAAGTGTATTTCAACAAGGCTGGGTCAACTCCCTTTTACTTCGATAGATGAGGGGGTCATTATAGCTGCAATTGTATGCTTTGATAGTAGCTCCTGTTGGATATATAAAAGGAGTGACCTTGCTAGAATATAACCAAGGTCATGATCATGCAGCTTCCATGCATCCTTTCAAATAGCAAGGATATATCTGAGCCTTTCTTAATAGATTCATTAGGTCTTCTGTCGAGAATCGTGTACGTCCTTTTGATGACATGAGTCACGTGATTATCTAGCTTACAGTGAGAAACATACTACTAGGAAGCTAAAGAATCGATGAGTTTCTTCTTTAAACTGGTTGGCTGAATATTTTTAGACTTCAGGGGTGAAGTATCCTTTGACAGAGACAGAGTGCTGTGGAACCTTTGAAAAGATCGGATAACCATATTTTACATCTGTCTTGTTTACATCCTTAATTGTGAACAAGACTATCAATTTACAGAGGTTACAATCATATCACCATAGCCACTGGACTGTTGAGTAGACAACTATACATAAGATGAAATCACACATAGAAAGGGCTGATGACATATATACAGGGATCTGTCCTTGACTGATAGGTCCATGATTTCATAATGGTCTGTGTTCCATTCCCTCTTGCAATCTGAATAGTTATATCAACCATGCTAAGAGTAGGTAGATCATAGCAAAACCACAGGTAGAACTTACTGGGCCACTTCCTCTATTAAGATGGTCATTAATTCTCTTTACCATAAGACAATAGACGACATTCACTAGAGAGATCATTATCCTTTATCAAGTATGAACACAGTCATGACTTTCAAGAGGAGGTAATCATGGTGCCATTGTCATTTAAGAGGAAAGATACTTCTACACCTCATCAAGATCAAATCTTCAAATTGAGCCACCATCTTTCGATAGTTGGTTAGTGAAATCAAATTATTTATGTAGCTTGCCCTTTGATATAAGTTTTTTGTAAATCTTGCTTCATGAAATGAAAAATAGAAAGTGATGGGGCAGTTTTCCATGTAAACAGATAATGGAGGTGCTTCAATATCTCGGGACAGATGCAAGCAATGCAGCAAATGAACAGAAGTAAGTTGCTATATTAAGATTTATGTTATAATCTGACCCTTCATCTTTTTATATATTAAGATTCACTTCATCTTTTTCTAAAATCTGACAATGCCCATTATAAGTTAGTTGTCAAGAAATAGTGAAGCTATTACTTACTGTTATTTGTTGAAAGTTTTACTTACGGTGTTAATTAGTATTATTTGTTTCTGGCTATGTTGTCTTAATTCATGCAGGTGTCTGGATGGACTCAAGACTATGAAGGTCTGAAATTTGAAGCTGGATGTAGATTGTACATGTTGATCAGTGCCTACTAGCACGCTGGTGTCTCCTTGTGCTGTGGTTGTATTTCTTGTGCTGATTATAGTTAATTTTCTTTACATGGCTTAATTTGTTTCTAGATTATTATTTATTATTAGTTTTTTGTGCAAGTCAAGCTACAAGGGTGTCACAAGCTAACTCCATTGAATTATTTTTTTATTAAGTTAAAAATAGGGGCTTGCATGATTATATTTTTTCCAATGATTATGGCATTATGTGTTGAACATTTTAAAAAAATCAATGCCTATTATACAATTTCAAAGACTCCCATAACTCCTCACATAATTTTTTGAAGGGTTCTAGCTCAATGGAAGAGCACCTGCTATGCAAGAGGTTGGTGGTTCGATTCCACTGTACCCTAACATAAATTATTCAATGATATTGTAGATTTTTTTAATTAAATATTTTATATTGATTTATTTTAATGGTGAGATATTTTTCTGGATTCATTGTTTTATATTGTCTCCAGAGAGACAATATATAGGATTAAAAACATTGTCTCCATAAAGACAATATGTCTTTAATTCCAACTATTGTCTTTGGAGAGACAATAAATGAAACTGTCTCTAGAGAGACAAAAATGAAATTGTCTTTAAAAAGACAAAAATGCTTGTGTTATATATTGTCTTTATAGAGACAATATTTTAAGACAATTTAATTTTAAGACGATTTAATTTAAGACACCCGCTTAAAGACAATATTTAAGACAATAGACAAGTTTTCTTTTGTCTCAAATTAAGACAATTTACCCAAAAATTGTCTTAAATATTGTCTTAAAACCCCCCTTTATGTTGTAGTGTAAGAAGAAATAGGATTCAGGATGATGATGTCAACCATGGGGGATGATTCGCCATTTTTAGAGTTTAAAAAAAAAAAAAACTACTTTTCCAACTCGTATTTTCAACTTATATCCATATGGTTTTATTCAAATTTCGAGCAGGAGCACTCGTTGGATGTGAAATCTAATTATTCAAATTTCGAGTGGGAGCCCTTGTTGGATGCAAAATTTAATTCCTCATCCAATGCCCTACCCATGTTACATACTTTTGATGAACCATGATACACGGAAAATGAGAAACACATGAAAAACATGATTGCAACCATATTTTTTCATGTATTTCTCATTTTTCGTGTAGCAGGGTCCATTGAAAGTATGCAACATGGGTACTACCTGGATGGGAAATTAAATTTTGTATCCAACGAGTTCTCCCACTCGAATTTTGAGTAAAATCGTAGGGAGATAATTTGAAAAAGTATTTTTTACATTTTTCCCTCTAAAATTTGATGATGTAATCTAATATTATTTTATTATTTCCACTATTATTTTATAATATTCCTTATGAGGCCCATTTTAGACCTCAAAATTTCTCTAATAATGAGCCTATAATTGGGTACATGTTCTTATTTGAGTTAACACAACCACCCTCACCTTCGCGGCCACCTCGCCCACCTTGGCGACTACAATGTGTTATCAAGTTTGTGTACTCATACTAGGCAGAAACCAGGAAGGTAATGCGACAACATGATAATAAGTAGGGTAGGAATAGAAAGGGGGGGTGGGGGGTAAAACAAAGGCTTGTAGATGAGGCAATTGAAAGCATGTATGTAAATAAAGGGTGGGAAAGAAATGGTGGCAATAGGAAGGAGGGAGATAAACAGTCGAAACTTCAAGATACAAAATGCATGCCATCCTTCATGGCCACATAATTTAATAGCAACATGACCTCTAACTAAGAAAAAAACAACAATTAAACTTTCAAAAGGGGAAATGAGACAATAAACACAAAGAGCACCACAAGGAAAGTCACACGATGAGGCCCAAGGAATGAGTTGAGGTGGATTGTTGAGAATGCTATTGTAATAGTTGAAGGAAGAATTCAATGCCTATCCAACCCACCAACAAGTAGAGGTTTGACTACTCACTTGAAGCTTTGGTTCTGCCCACGATGTGTAGACTCATCCTTTGGAAGACCAATCCCATGATTTCCTAGAGAGCAAACCATCGCCGCGAGAGCGCCACAAATGAATTCAAACTGAAATATCTCTCTTCTCTTTACACACACACACACACACACATGTAGTTACAAAAGGAAGTAAATAGTAATTAAAACATGTTAATATTAATTTGTGTTTTCACTTTTTCCCTCTACATAAATAGATTTGATGTTGATATTGAAATATATTAAACTAGCAATTACACGGAGAGGTGCAAAGGAACGCCGATAGGAGGAGTGAGGGATGTGTGGAAGGTAATAATCAAGCGAAATATATAGACAATGAAATACAATCCGAATTTGAGTTTCTATGGATCCTCTAAAAAATGTAGCAGAAGGTTAAATTTAGGAAGAAAGTTGCAATAACATAAATGTATCAGGACATACATAAGGTACATAGATTGTGCACATAGTTAATTCTAGGTTGGACATGCATGTTTTTTGTTTTAATATGCTCAATCCGGACACAATCGATTGAACTCTCTACATGCTTGTACTCTATGTAAAAATAATGTAATGAAATCTTACTCTTAAAAAATAAACTTTAAAATAAAATAAACTTTAAAATTTTCATGTGTAGCATAGGTTTTCCCTGTATAAATGTAATATTTTCTTAATTATACTTCTAACTAAAACATTCTCAAATTTACATCTTTATATTTATATTCATTGTAAAAAAACACCCTTGTATTCCTTAATTTATGGTATATTATATTACATTTCTTTAATTTAAATTACATTTTATTTCATATAATGTTTATTCACTTTATCTAGACTTAACCATATAAATAATTCATTAAACCATTTTATAAAAAATGTAACTTATAAATCTGTTTAATATTTCGATTTCTTAACTATTTTAATCCTATTTAGTTTAACTTATTACCAAAATTCATTTTATTATTTTTTTAATATAAATTAAATGAATCAAAACTTTTTATTTATGAAAAATCCATACATAGTTCAAAGATTTATATGTTTGTACGAATTTGTTGTTTCACTGACTTTGGAAAAATAATTAAAGATTAAAATTAGTAATAGACACTTGTTAGACCTTGCTCACAACATAGAACTTCAGAGATGAGAGATGGAAAGAGGGATGTGTCTCGACGAGATAGAAGTCTGTATTAACATCACAAAATAATATTTCAATAAATAAGAAGCACATTTGCTAATTAAGAAGCCATTGTAAAAGCAAGAAATACTATGTAAAAAGAAGAGGAATTGATGCTATGGCCTTTTGCAACTTTTTGTTCATTTATTTGACCTTGGTCCTTGTGTATTTTCTTCTCTTTCATTGCAGAAATGCATCTCTCTTTAATAATATTTTTTTTTAAGTTTCAAGCCCATGCCCATTATTAATGATTTGTACACTTTGAATTCTAAAATATATTACATCAGTTACATTCTTCCAACCATATAAAACCTAAATATTAAATGCTACTGAAATAAATATTCAACTATTTTACAAGTTGTAACAAATGAACATAACCACTTTTCATATTTACAATAAAAAACAGAAATCTATTTTCATCATTACTGAGTTTGCAATAGCTACTTTGATATTTATATTTTTATAAAAACAAGAATCACTGAGTTTACATTAGCCACTTTACTGTAACAACTAAGTTACAATAAGAAGCGAGAACCAATTTTCATAAGTACAATAAAAGCAAGAATCTCTGTAAGCCATTACTGCGTTCACTTTACTATACTATTTCTATAAAAATAAAAATCACTTCGCATAATCATGGAATTTACAATAACAACCAATTTACGATAAAAAAAAAAAAACAAGAACCACTTTTCACCATTACTAAGAATAGGCCAATTTCCTGTTATTGCTTAATTGGAAAAATTTAACTATGCCCCTTCCTGATCATTTTTGGAAAATGAAAATTGGATAACGATCTAAATGTGATTTGTGTTCTGCTCATTGTTTGGAAATGGTGAAATTTAACAATGATGTAAAAATGATTGTTATGGAAGAACAAGAACCACTCTCTGCAATCTTGGAATTTATAATAAAAACCAAAATCTGTTTTGAACAGAAGAAATGGACAATGAATCCAAAATTATTCACTCTCAGTGCCTTACATGAAAAAAGATGATCTTTGTACAGATTGGATGATATGAGAGATCAGCTCATAATTAATCGAATAATTTTGGAATTCATTATTGATTGATGGAGAGAGAGCCATAATCCTTGAGGAATTTTGAGAAACGTTCCCACATCCTAGTCAACCTAACAAGGTAGTCTGAATATTGTCATGATAAAAGGCATAGATTTTTCACTGAATCCACAGAATTCGTTAGCAAGATTACAGAGTTCTCGTCACAGATCGGATGACCTTTTCCACATCCCAATGAACTAGTCATATACTAACCACGAGGGACCAACTGAGTTAGTGAAAACGAGCATTGTTTTCAACACCAACAAGGTTTGGAGGAACCAAGTTCCTGAAAATAAGCATTGTTTCCACCCCACCAGGTTTTGAATCTTCTAAAAAGTGAAAACTAGGCATTGTTATAGCACCACAAGGCTTTAATCCTCAAAAAGAGAAAGCAAAGCGTTGTTACAACCCCAGCAGGGTTTGAATACTCAAAATACTGAAGATTAGGCGTTGGTATAGCCCCAGAAGGTTTGATTCCTCAAGAAAGTGAAAGAAGAGCGTTGTTATAAGAACCCCACCAGAGTTTGAATACTCAGTTACAACCTCGCAAGGGTTGAGTCCTCAAAAACGTGAAAGCAGAGCATTGTTCCAGTTTAAGCAAGGTTTGAATACTCCGAAATGAAAAAGCTAGGCATTGTTACAACCCTATAAAGGTTGGAATCTTCAAAATATGGCCCAGGTACTACTGCAAAGGAACAGTTGTACTGGTTGAACATATAGGGGTTGTTGTTGATTGAACTGTCATGGTATAGCAAGTGGGGTGACTTGTTGATAAGTGATGAAAGGTAGCCACTGTAATGTAACCAGGAAACATTGGGGCGGTGGCATGGTGGTTGGCATGAAATAGCCATTATTCAACCTCTGAAGGTGTAGAGCCCAGAGTCTTCTTTTCTGTATATCAAGAATGAGAGGAGGTGATCTTGGATATGCACAGTTGATTTCCCTGGTCATCAAAAGTGCTTAACATAGGTAAAACAACCCAAAAGACGAGAAAATCAAATCCTTAACCAAATTGGATAAAACCACCATAGGACAAACAAAATTCTTCACACATTAACACAAGTAGTATAAACCAAAATGAATAAAAATGGTTTGACGGTTACAGAGGGGTTTATGTAGGACAAACCAAATTGAATAAAATAGTATAAAATAGTTTGAGTCTGTAATTATGATTTTGGAGGTTTTTTTTTTAACATGATTTAGTGGTTCGTAAAATAAAATGTTATTCTATTTATGGGTTTCAAATTTTATATTTTATGAAATATTTTTTACCATGATAAGGCTAAAAAGTAAGCTCCCCACCCTAGTGGAATCGGGCGGAATCTTTTAAGAAGATTTATATTAACCAAGATGTAATTTCAGCTGAGCTTACCCCTCAGGTGTGATTCGCGGTAACATAGAAACTTGGAACTTTTATGAAAAGGATCTGTGAAAACACTCCTCTTCAGCAATCCCCCGGCCTTAATGTAAGCCTGCCGACTCCGACTCATGAGACCAGTCACAAAAAAGGCATAAAGCCCCCCTGCGAATGCAATCAAAGGAACAATCGCCAACGTGACCAGATAGAGTTGCCACACCGTCGAGAAATCCAATGCGAATCGAGCAAGGAACCGGCTGATGAAGTGAAAAAATTCCCAACCTGCAATAATTCCCTGAAGCCAAATCAGACCCACCTGCGCACCATGAAAGCAATCAAATAACCAGCATGTGTCCATCAATTCACCTCACCTTCTCAGAAATGGCATCCTGCACTATAATAACGTCGTTGGTGATTGCACACACCACCTCCCCTCTTGTGGCATCAGTGTCAAAGAAGCTCACTTCCTAATTCAGCATGGCCCGCATGTATGTTAGTCGCATGCGAGTAGCCTGCCGTTCTCCAGTATACAACCAACAATTCACCTCCACCACCAGTGGAATATATGTCACACAGAGCTTCTCTATAAATCAATAGAAACCAGATTCAAAACAAAGGTCTTACCAGTCCATGACGAGATCAGAACTACAATGGCCAAATTAACGAAATCCAGAGTGTACTGCACCAACACCATAAATAAACAAACAAGTTCTCAGCATCAACATCGTTACCTCACCCTAGCCATTTATGCAGTGAACAAATTTGAAGTCAAAGCACAATAGTTTTAGTTTTAGTGGTAGCTAGAGGGTCTAATTCCCCTTTGGCAAGGGTTCTATTCTTTGAAGGAAGGTTAGCCAGACTGGAAATTTTTTTGAGCAACTTGAAAATTATAGTGGTAGCCTTAGTCGACTGCGATTCAACTCCTTAGTCGATTGCGATTGATCTCCTAACGCATGTTAGTTTGTGTGGTAAAAATCTGACCAAGTTGAAAATTATAATAACAATTGTTATGATTATATCAATTGTTAAAGATTTGTGTGGTAAAAATCTGACCAAGTTGAAAATTATAATAACAATTGTTATGATTATATCAGTTGTTATAAGGGCTTTTACAAGCTTTTCCGAGAATAATATCCAAATCAAGTTTCCAAAAACTTCCCAAGTCACTCCTCCTCAAAAGTGTTCAAATCAAGCTCCCAAATTTCAAGGGGATTTTGCAACAAGATTGGTACACACTCTCCCACATCCCAATTCCGGTAACAATATAAGTGCTGCTAAACAAGTTGAAAATTATAATAATAATTGTAATGATTATATCAGTTGTTAAAGATAGGAAGCTTTTACAAGATTTCCCAAGAAAAAATATCCAAATCAAGTTTCCAAAAACTTACCAAGTCACTCCTCCCCAAAAGTGTTCAAATCAAGCTCCCAAAAAACTTCAGGGGGATTTTGCAACAAGATTGGTACACACTCTTCCACATTCCAATTCCAGTAACAGTATAAGTGCTGCTATGTTTATAACCCTTATCACCTTACCACATTAGACAATTGGTGAAAACTTAAATATTTTAAATATCATATTTTAAAAGTAAGGCCTTAAAGGTCTCAAAAATACTGGTTCTTCACATAACGGAATAGAAAACATTCTCCTCATTGATGCCCATTATTGAATTCTTTACATTTTCAACTCATGTGGTGAGATAAAATCTTGTTCAATATTTCTTAAACACTTCTTGTGTTGTTTTTACTTTGGATTTAGATTTTAATTGGAATAGACTTTAGCTTAGCTTATTCCGGTGGTAACAAGCTCACAGTAAGACTTTTATTTCTGGGAATAAAATGGGTTACTAAAGTGTGACATCCCCTATTCTAATGATCATGTCTTTTCTAAATCTTGGATGATTTGTCTTTTCTAAATCTTGGATGATTAATTTGTATTAAGAAAAATCAACATTATGTCCCAAAAAAACCAAAATGAAGAGGAATTTTCATAACTTAAAATTGATTTTAATGTTGTAATAATTAGTTACTCGTCCACGGTAGAATATATGCTGCATGACAACAAGAAGTTACAGTTGTAATTGCGATTGTGTAACATAGCAATCACCCAGGTCAATATGAATATGAACACAACATTCATAATAGAATGGTTCTTGCTTTCCCAACTTGCAGCCCAATATGGCATGCAATCGTGACTAAAAACGAAGATTGCTTTTGCCACTCTACTTGAACCAAATGCTTCCTCACAAATTCACTTGGAATTTGATAAATAAATAATAACCTATGTGATAGAATAGATACTGAAAATTTAACTTCACAAAAAATGTGGTGGAATTTTACATGTTGTAAATTCCATTTGTTTGATCCACAAAGCCTCTTACAATCAATTAAAAAAAAAAAAAAATCCATAGAGAAGTTCATTCCATGTGTCTGGCACTCCAGAAAGACACCAGTGCTGCAATCCTTCTTACTAAGAGCATTGTGTCCAAATCCAGTGCGTAAATAATACAATGATGAATGACGATATTTCCTCAATTGATTCATATATTCCTTTTGTGATTAAGCTGCTCCAATGCTTTGGAGATGATGAGATTGTTGCTCCATAGATGTGGGTCAAGGAAATCATGTAGAATTAGTGCTAGTTGGGCCTCTAAATGGAAATTCCCACAAGTTTTCCATGTCCCTCCTCTGCATGTGAAGAACACAACATGAGATATAGCGAAATTCAACATCCTCCTTTTTTGCATATTTTACCATAAGAGCCAAATATTATCAAAATGTGTAGAAATGATTAAAGTAGTAGATATAACACAAACCTAAAATGCACAGGATCCTAGGTACGGAATAATACATGTGTCTTTTTTGTATTTACTTCTTCACAAATCCATTCCATCATAGTCTTCATAGATCTCTCAAATGTAGTTAGCAGATCTAGTGTCATGTTTATTGTTTCTCCTTCTTGAAAATAGAGCCCGTGTGAAACTCTCTTTGTCAATCCATATGGGAAATCTAAGGTGCAAATTCTAACAAGGAAGAATTTTTTCAAGTTTAATAAAATATGGAATGCACAAAAAGAATTGTGATGTTTTAAATTAGGATTTATTATTTGTCAATCTAATTTTTTGGAAAAAAAAATACCAAGAAATAGCCCCAAAAACATTTTATGGAACTTTGTGTCAGAGAATGGATCACCATTAAGGGATTCTTATTTGTGGGTCTGAACATACAACCAACATAAACTCTGTAGTCTTCCATGATTAAGGCCTTCAACTGAATAACATAAAATCCAAATGCAAATTGCATTGATGTCAAACTGCAAAATAAAAGATTACCCTCTGAAGGTCTTCTCAAAGTTCCACCAATGCCCTATGTTGAAGACTGGAATATTTGCATCCTTCGAATATTGAAATGTGTAGTCAACCAAATACAATTTTAGTGTAATTATAACTTCAAGGGGAGAGATTTTAGGAGGGCGACCTTGCAAAACCCAAAATGGTGCCCTATAATATTCCCTAGTGCTATCGAACTCCTTGAATTTGAAGGACAAAAACCCCTTGTGCTTTGAAATGGGGCTTCCATTCACCTCATATATTTGGAGTTTGATTGGAACTACCTCTGCTAGTGATCAGGTGCTCAAAATTATGCTAACAAATTAAAGTTGTCAGAATGGTATGGAACCTAAATGACCATGTAAATCTCATTATTCTAAATCCGACACAACTCGTTTCACAAAAAACCGACACCATATGCTCCCAAAAACGCATTTTTTCTGTTTTGCCAAACAAGGAAATTTTTGAAAAAAATGCATATACGGCCTAGTCAGTAGTCCGTACTGCTGATTGGGCATGCCTAGTTGGCAGGTTGACTAGTCAAAAGGTTTTCTTCTTGAAAATCAGGTTTCAACACTTGCCTTCACGGTATTGGGTCGAGTTGGTGTGATTTGATTCGGTTAAGGGTGACCAACCATAGGCTACCACGTGGCCCAGCCAGAGGCCGCCATGTGGCAGCCCAGGGGCCACCAAAATTATGGTCAAAGTCTGAGCAGAATGGGCGAGGGTCGAACCTGCGACCTCACAATCCACAGTGCAGAGCCTTACCGCCATACTACATGTAGTCCTCATTAAATATATGGTTAAAAACCTTATTTAAGTTTTGTTACGATAGAGGTTGGAGCTAACGCCTAGCGCCTAGCCACCCCTGCACCATGAGACCGCGGGCAGAAGGGTCGAGGGCTAGGCCCTAGCCGTCCCATGGTAACGATGATCGTAACATAAACCACCACTGCCAAGTCTTGTGACCAGACTCCTAGCCGCCGACACTGCCATGACCGCAGAAGGGGCCACCACCCAGAATCGTGGATGTGACCACCATTTCTCTACCCATCATTGGTTATTTAATTGCCTAGCGGAAAATTTTATATAAAGAAATTATATAACATGCCAAACTGTAATGCTTGATTTTTCGAACTTAAGGCGTCGTTGGGCGAATTAAGGTTCCAATATTTTTTCTCAGAATTCCGGGAAATTGTCGCCGAGTTAGCTGAATTAAGGGTGAAATTGTAGGACCGGTCTGGATTTTGGGGATATTGTGGAGCGATTAGTAGGAAAACTAGGGAAGCTCATAACTTTTCCAATTTTTTACCAATTTCGAATAGAAAGAGGCTAGACATGCATTTTTGGGGATTCTAGAGCCACTGGAGCATGTTTCAGAGTTGTTTCAGCATTGTAAATGTATGTAATCACACTTTTGAGCATAATTGAAGAGGGCCAAGCCATTGGAAGCCAGACCAAGGAGACCTAGCCCAGGACGAGTGAACTCCTTCATCAGTTGTTGTTGTGTTACTGTTTATGGTGATGTTCATGTATGTTATATGTTGCTGTTCAGTGCTTTTTTCATGTTAATCTTCTCAAGAAATTTACATAAAAACACATAAAAAATCAGTTTTAACTTTCAATTTAACCTATAATCCTCAAGCACTTTGTTTATATTCTGAAGAGGAATTTAGCATAGAAAAACTAATTTTCCCATTTAGATCAAGTTGGTATCAGATCTTAGGTTCTCTTTATGCAAGAATTATTTACCTGTTGCAAGTGAATGTGATCCTTACAAGGTTGAAGTTCAAGAGAGGAGAAGGAAAGCTTGTGGGTGCAGGATCTCAAGATGGGACAAAGAGAAGGAGGGCACAGTTGCAACAGGATGAGAAGGCTTTTAGGAAGGCTTTCTTTGACATGACAGAGATGGTGAAAGTCCTCTATGAAGAAAGGAATACAAGGTTGCAGGGTGAAAGCTACAGGCCTCCAAGAGGAGAGGGTTCTCCAGGAGGAGGAGGTAACGTAAATGTTGATAAGCCACCATCTACTCCATCATCATCCTCACCATCATCTTCACCTTCCTCTTCATCCTCTTCCACTACTACAACCCTTACTCATACTCATCAACATAACTCAAAAGGAATTGGTAATACACCCCTATTAAAACTTAATATTAAATTTGAGATACCTATTTATAATGGTTAAGTTAATGCATAGAAGCTTGACAATTGGGTTCGTCAGTTGGAGGTCTATTGCAGGATTCAAAACCTTCAAGATGATGATACAAATATTCAGCTAGCTTCCTTGAGACTCTAGGGTGAAACACTAGTATGGTGGGAAGCCAAGACACAAGATGAGATAAAAAAACATGGTAAGATCTCAATCACTTGGTTTGATTTCATTGTTGCAATTAAAACACAATTTCACCCTCTAGCATATATGCAGAAAGCCATCATGAATTGGCGAAACTTTAGACAACTTAAAGGTCAAAATGTGCAAGATTGCACCCAAGAATGTAGAAGAAGATATCTTATGTTACGTGTTGATTTGCAATCACAAGACACGTTGCTAAAGTATCAAGGGGGTTTACAGCTACCTAAGGCATACTATCCTTATGTTCAATCCCACTAGTCTAGATGAGGTTTGTGTGCAAGCAACTCACCTTAAGGCAAGAGGGAAAAATATTCCAGAAGAGGGTAAAAAGAAGCCATTTAAGGATGGAGGGAAATAAAAGGGTTTCAAATTAAAAGGAAAGAAAAATTCATTCGTTAAAAAGGAAGGATATAAAATAACATGAAAACATTGTTCCAAAGAGGGTCACGATGAGGACCATTGTTGGAAGCTTCATCCAAAGATGAGGCCCAAGAAATTCAACAACAAGGGGAAACAAAAAACAATTGCAACCACTCAACAGGATTTGGGATCCGATTCGGGTGATGAAACTAAAATTACAACCATGGGTATGAAAGGAAAAGAATCCATTTCTAGCACTAGTTCATCAAATTGTCACACTAGTACTCCAAATGAAGAAACAAGGATTGAGTTATTCCATGTGAGGGTTATTGCAAAACATACAAAAATTGGCACACTATTTGATAGTGGATCTCAATCCAATTTAATATCTGAATACTTAGTCAAGAAACTTAATCTTGAAACCATTCCACATCTCAAACCATATCCATTGGGTTGGATATGCAAGAACACAAATTTAGAAGTTACAAGAAAGTGTATTCTTCGGTTTGCAATCACAACAAACTTGATTGACGAAGTTGAATTAGATGTTGTACCGCTTAATATTTCAGGAATTATTTTGGGTATTCCTTACCCTTATGATAGAAAAGCCATCTTTGATCAGGTGCTTAGTGTTAAGCTCAAAAATGTAAGTGCTTAGAATTGATTGGAGCCTGAATGACAGTGAAGAGCTCGCCTCCAAGAATCCAACACAATTCATTTCATCAAAAACCGACTTCGTATGTGAAAGTTATGGCCTATTGTTCATTTTCCTAAACAGCTAAATTTTTACATAAAAGGATAGACTGGTGACATGGCAGCCTAGTCAGAAAAAAAAGGATATTCTTGGAATAATCCTGCATTTCACCCAATGACACTATTCCAAGTGTCAATCTATTGATGGTTGCTAAGGGGGTAACTTGTTTCAATTTCATTGGAGGTTTTAGGAACCAATGGCATGAGGACACATGGCTAACTCGGAGGCCACCACGTGCCCCCTTCCAAGGTCCAAATTATAATCATGGTCAAATTCCAAATTACATTGTTCTAAGGTTGGATTTTTATCATACATCAAAGTTCTGGTTTATATTTTATGGGGAAAAATTTTATATGTTAGCGGAAGGGAGGAAGTCGGGGTCGACCTCGCGACCTCCCCTGCACCAACACAACACAACACCATTGGACCGCGCTTTGAAACTTATTATATATAGTGAAAAACATATCTAAATATGTTATATCAACATCCAATGACGGGAGCAGGGGACCAACCCCCTCACCATATGTATATGCAATATAACCATGGTGGAGCGCTCCATATTAAACGTGCGGTTGGCACATTAAACTCCACCTAATCATGCTTAACCACTAACTAACCTGCTCTTATCTTAGCATTTAAAATGGCAGAGCCCCCAAATTCGGTGCCAACTCCAAAATTAGCTGCACTAACTAGAGTTCTCTCCAGTTTTGGACGAGATTCCTAGGGAAAAATTGAATGAAGCATAAATTTTGAAAATTTCGACCATTTTTGGCTCAGAAAGAGTCTATCCTAACATATTTGGATGTTCTGAGCATGTTGGATCAGGTTTCAGGAGCATTATAGAATTTTAAATAGCACTTTTTTCCATTTTGAGCTAATAAAGAAGTCCAAGCCATGGAAGCTGGACCAAGGAGATGTAGCCCAGGAGGGGTGAACTCCTTCATCAAAAACTGTGTTAATGGATCTTTTTGATGGTTTGATGTACATTTTATTGTTGTTGTTTAGAATTATGTTTTAATGTTTTTATGCTCATGAATTTAACCTAAAACTCAACACATTTACTTGTTTAACACTCACAAACACCTCAAGAAACCTATGCACATGAAGCAAAATATCAGCAACTTATTTATAATTTTGAAGATGAAATTAGCACAGCAAAACTAACATTCAAATTCAGATCAATATTCTATCACCATGAAAACAAGTATCACTCGTTCAAATATGGTCTGGAGAATATTGTGAGAGATCATCGCAAGAAACTAAATCTTTCATTAGTTAATGCAGGACAAATGAAAAGACTAGTGAATTCAAGCGAGAATTTTGTAATTCTTATGATTAAACCAAAGAATGATGTTGATATGAAGCATTTCAAGGTTTTAATTCAAATTTGAAATCTGATTTGATTGAAGTGTTTAATCAAAATAATGAGATGTTTTAGGAACCAAAGGGATTACCTCCCAAGAGGGGAATCCAGCATGAAATACAGTTGCAACAATATTGTCATCTTCCTAACATTGGCATGTATAGGATGTCGGTGATGGAGAGTGTTGAAATCAAAAAGAAAATTCAAGATTTGTTGGACAAAGGGATCATTCGACCAAGTACTTCGCCATGCATGTCACCTATTTTGTTGGTGCCAAAGAAGGATGGAACATGGTGCATGTGTGTAGATTTTTGTGCATTGAATAAAATTACAATAAAGAACCGTTATTCACTTCCTAGAATAGATGATTTACTTGATCAATTGAAAGATGCAAATCATTTTTCTAAGTTGGACTTAAGGAGTGGCTACCATCAAATTATAATTACTAAAGGTGACATTTGGAAGACAACATTCAAGACAAAACAAGGTTTGTTTAAATGACTTAGAGTTATGCCTTTTGGTTTATGTAATGCTCCTGCTGCCTTCATGTGTGTGATGAATGATCTTTTGAGGCCATTTCTTGATGATTTTGTCATAGTCTACTTAGATGATATCTTTATTTTCATTAAATCACGTGATGAACATGTCATGCATGTAAGAAAAGTACTTGATGTCTTAAGGAAAGAACAATTGTTTTTGAAGATGTCAAAATGTGAATTTGGTAAAACTTCCTTGGTGTACTTGGTGCATATTGTTAGAGGAGGTGAGTTGAAGATAGACCCCTCTTAGGTTGAGGTCATTGTGAATTTTCCAATGACCAAGACAGTCACTAAGGTAAGAAGATTTTTGGGAGCATCCCAATATTGGAGGAAGTTTATTACTAACTTCAATCCTATCGCAACTCCATTGCATGCATTGAATAGTGTGAAAAATGTCTTCCAGTGGGGAGGAAATCACCAAAAAACATTCGATGCTTTGAAAGAGAGGATCAGTTCAGCTCCAATACTTGCATTACCAAAATTGAGACAACCCTTTAAGATTCAAACTGATGCAAGCGACTATGCCATGGGCGCAATCCTTATGCAACATGGTAAGCCCATTTCATTTCATTTAGAAATTTTCAATGGTGCAGTGATTAACTATCCTACTTATGAGAAGGAGCTTTATGTGTTGGTTCAAAGTGTGAAAAAGTGGAAACACTACTTGATGGGAAAGGAAACCATCATACACACCGACCACCAACCATTGCAATACTTCCAATCGCAAACTAAGTTGCAACAATCAAGGCGCTTGGATGGGTTTCCTACAAAAATTCCACTTGGTCATCAGGGATAAGAAAGGTATACAAAATAAGGTTGTTGATATGATTTCTAGGCCTATTGTTAGTGCAGCTACTTTACTCCAAAATAATTCTATTTTGCATGAAAGTTAATTTGAGAAAAATGCATTTGATAATTACTTTCAAGATGTTTATGCAAACTTGAGTCGAAGCAACCAAGTAGAGGAATTTAGATTACCATGTACATAATAACTTGTTGTATCATTTGTGCAAGATTTGTATTCCACAGGGGGAGAGAGTGAATCTTATAATGGAAGCACACACTTCTCTTATTGCTGGACATTTCGGTGTAAGAAAAATAGTGCCACAACTTCAGAGGTTTTGTTATTGGCCTCGTATGCTTGAAAGTGTGTCATGTTTCATTAAAGGTTGTTCATTGTGTGCAGTTAGCAATCCTATAAATAGGAAGTAGGATTGTACACACCACTTCCCATACCTTCACGTCCATGGGAAAGTGTTTCTATGGATTTTTTAGGAGGTATTCCATTTTCAAAAAGAGGTCATGATTATTTTTATGTTGTTGTGGAAAGGTTCAGCAAGATGTGTATATTAATTCCATGTAAAAAGAAAATCACAACTGAAAAAATAGCTCAACTATTCTTTCAACATGTTTGGGTTCATTTTGGGTTTCCCACATCCATTGTTAGTGATCAATATCCTCAATTTTTTGGGAACTTTTGGTCAAGTTTGTGGGACTTGATGGATACCAAGTTGAAAAAGAGTACAACCTTTCATCCATAAATAGATGGTCAAATCGAAGCGGTCAATCGAACAGTCATACATCTTCTTCGAGGATACTGCAATAAGCATCCTAGGTTGTGGGATGAACAGTTGCATTACATTTAGCATGCTTACAATCGTGCAAAACACTCCTCTACACAAACATCGCCATTTGAGGCATGTCTTGGATACTTGCCTAGATCGCCATTAGATTTCATTTTTGGGAATGATGTTGCTATTGATGGCCATAGCGACATAGATAAAGCCAAGAAGTTCATAGAACAAATCCAATTGATACATCAAACAGTTCAAGATCATATTGAAAACAGCCAAGGCAAGTACAAAGCAAGGCATAACAAGCATCGTGTAGATCACAAGTTTCAATTTGGTGAAGAAGTTTGGCTTCACATTAGCAAAGAGAGGCTTCAAGGGGAAGGTAAAAAATTGAAACCAATCTGTTATGGTCCTTTCAGAATTTTTGACAAGATTGGTGACAATGCCTTTAAGTTAGATTTGCCTTCATACATGCAAATTTACTTTGTTGTTAATGTTGAGAGCCTAAGGTTTTATGAGCCTCCTTTGATTTAAGATCAAGGAGAACAAGTTCAGATTCCTTCCATTGAGGATTTTTATCCTGAATACCTTGATGAGCTTTAGCAAGACACCATTCTTGACAGAAGAACAAGGACATCAAAACAAGGCATTGTAGACTACCTTCGTGTGGGGATCAAAGGCACAAATCCAAGCAAGGATAAATGGTTCAAGATTGGAAATGTGAGGGAACTATACCCTCATCTATTGAACAACTGAAAGTGATATTATGGGGTCCTAAAGATTCAAGTGGGGAGGAGTGATCAGATGCTCAAAATTACGCTCCAAAATGAAATTGTCGGAATGGTGTGGAACCTGAATGACCACGTCGATCTCGTCGTTATGAATCTGGCGCAACTCGTTTCACGAAAAACTGACACTATATGCTCCCAAAAACGCGTTCTGTCTGTTTTGTCAAATAGGCAATTTTTTGAAAAAAAATGCAGGGACAACCCATTCAGCAGTCTGTGCTGCTGACTGGGCATGCCCAGTTGGGAGGTTGACTAGTCAAAAAGGTTTTCCTCTAGAAAATCAGGTTTTGACACTTGAATTCACGGTATTTGGTCGAGTTGGCGTGATTTTATTGGGTTAAGGGTGGCCAGCCACAAGCTGCCACATGGCAGCTCGGGGGCCAACAAAATTATGGTCAAAGCCCAAGCGGAGCGGGCAGGGGTCGAACCCGCGACCTCACAGTCCACAGTGCAGATCCTTACCAAAATAACACATGTAGTCCTTATTAAATCTATGGTTAAAAGCCATATTTAAGTTTTGTTACAGCGAAGGTTGGGGTTAAGGCCTAGCCCCTGGCCACCCCCGCATCACGAGACTGCAGGAAGGGGGTCTGAGGGCTAGGTCCTAGCAGCCCCATGGTAATCGTGAACGTAGCATAATCCACCACTGCAAATTATTGTGAATGGACCCCTAGTTATCGACGTTGTCGTGAGTGTAGAGGGGACCACCACCCAGAACCGTAGATGTGACCATCATTGCTCGAACTGCTGACGGTTAGTTAACCAAGTGGCAGAAAATTTTATATATATATATATATATATATATATATATATATATATATATATATATATATATATATATATATATATATATGTGTATGTATGTATGTGTATATATATATATACCGGTCCTACAATTTTTCCCTTAATTTGGCTAACTGGGCAACAATTTCTCGGAATTCCGAACGAAATTATTGGAACCTTAATTCGCCCAATGACGCCTTAAGTCTGAAAAATCAAACATTACAGTTTGGAACATTATATATATATATTCGTTCGGAATTCCGAGAAATTGTTGCCCAGTTAGCCAAATTAAGGGAAAAATTGTAGGACCGGTATATATATATATATATATAATTTTTCGCCACTTGGTTAACTAACCGTCAGCAGTTCGAGCAATGATGGTCACATCTACGGTTCTGGGTGGTGGTCCCCTCTACACTCACGACAACGTCAACAACTAGGGGTCCATTCACAATAATTTGCAGTGGTGGATTATGCTACGTTCACAATTACCATGGGGCTGCTAGGACCTAGCCCTCAGACCCCCTTCATGCAGTCTCGTGACGCGGGGGTGGCCAGGGGCTAGGCCTTAACCCCAACCTTCGCTGTAACAAAACTTAAATATGGCTTTTAACCATAGATTTAATAAGGACTACATTATATATATATATATATATATATATATATATAATGTAGTCAACATTATATATAGTTTTTCGTGAACATTATATAATGTAGTCAACATTATATATAGTTTTTCGTGAACATTATATAATGTAGTCAACATTATATATAGTTTTTCGTGAACATTATATATATATATATATATATATATATATATATATATATATATATATATATATATATATATATATATATATATATATATATATATATATATATATATAATGTTCCAAACTGTAATGTTTGATTTTTCAGACTTAAGGCGTCATTGGGCGAATTAAGGTTCCAATAATTTCGTTCGGAATTCCGAGAAATTATCGCCCAGTTAGCCAAATTAAGGGAAAAATTGTAGGACCGGTCTAGATTTTCGGGAAATTGTGGAGCGTTTGGAAGGAAAACTAGGGAGGCTCACAAATTCTCTAGTTTTTACCAATTTCAAATCAGAAAGAGGCTATACGTGCATTTTTGGGCATTCTGGAGCCATTGGAGTATGTGTCAGAGCTTTTTTATTATTGTAAATGACATGTAATGACTCTTTTGAGCATAATCGAAGAGGGCCAAGCCATTGGAAGTTGGACCAAGGAGATGAAGCCTAGGAGGGGTGAACTCCTTCATCAAGTGTTGTTGTGTTACTATTTATAGTGATGTTCATGTCTGTTATATGTTGTTTTTCAATTATTTGTTCATGTTAATTTTCTCAAGAAATTTACATAAAAACACATAAAAACTCAGTTTTAACTTGCAATTTACCTTATAATCCTCAAGCACTTTTTTAATATTCTGAAGAGGAATTTAGCACAAAAAAAATTATTTTCCCATTCATACCAGCTAGCATGCAAATGAGTGATTCCCATTGTTTCTTTTGATCGAATCACCAACAAAGACTGCTCGATGGTTTCGTATCCTATTTAGCATGTTTCTTGCATTGAATCTTATATCACATAAAAGGAAATTAGTTCAGACACAAAATATATATTTTCCCAAAAAGGTTACCAAAACTGTGTTCAATTCTCTTTAAAATTCTAATGGTGTTCAATCTAAAACTTTGTTAAAATTATGAAATCAAAGAAAAAAAAAAGCAACAAAAGACTACCAATCAAATTAAACAAACAATGTCAATATAAGAATGCCATTGGTTTCAGTCTGAACTTTCTTGAATCACATAACATCATCATAAGATAAAACTTTCATTGGTGTCTTTTTTATCCTTCTTGAATAAAACAACACATGTGATATAAGATTTCCATGCAACTCTTTCGTATTATTCTTGGTATGAATATTAATTTTGATTTTAATTGGAAAAGCTCAAGGCTCAAATGCAATTAAATTATTATTAGGAAACCATGTTCTTACTATAAATTTAAATGTAGCTCCAAACTAATTTAAATTCTAGGTCAAACTCAGGCCATCTATTTCTCTAAACTAATATTAACAAGGGCAACTACGTAGCGGTAGTCTTGTCGTTTTCAATGCAACGTGAGTCAGTTTAAAAAAAATCATATATGGTTGAGCTAGAGTGCGAACAATATGTATATTTACATATAACCATTCCTACATGTTAATTTACATACATAGTGGTGAACCTGCTGCTGTTGGGGATGTAGCTATTGGATCTGGAACAGAATATGGCCTTGGAATGAAGGATATAACCATCCAAACAATCCACATTATGGATTTCTAGATGCTAATATTTGGAATGACAGCTGACGCTGCAGTAAAAGAGAATAGCTCATAACTGAGTAAGAAGATTAAATAATATGTAAGGTATCTCCTAGGATGATGATGAATGAATTTAATGATGGCTTCACATCCAACTAGTTTCCATCTTTGATTGAAATTTGAAGACCACCCACAGGTCTTGAAATGCTACCTCTATCTATTGATATAACCTAAAGACAAATTTTATAACAATTCACAAATTTGTTTGTTTTATTTGAAGTTAAGACAATTCATCAAAAACAAATGTCTCAAATATTATCTTGATATGCCTCTATATTTGAGAAGTTGTATAATTTTGGGAACTGTCCAAATTAAAACCCTTCATATTATAGTACCTTGGGAACTTTCCAAATTAAGGATTTCCATATGCTAAGGATTTTGAATGAGGGTCGATAATGCAGTAAAGAGAACAACTCTTTACAAGAATAAAGAGATTAATATTACCTGTAACGTGTCTCCATTGAAGGCATGAATTGGGCGAGGGATTTACTTCAACCTAGTTTCTAGCCTGCCTTAAAACTTGAAGACCGCCCACCTCATGTTCATGCACTATCATAATTCTACCTCCATCTGGATGAGGCCAAAAAATAATCGTTACAGAGGATTCATCAGATGATACTTCATATTTATTGATACGGAGCCAAAGTTGCGTAGTAATTGTTGAATCCAAAACTATTCAGACAGTTCCTTCATCTTTTCTATGTACTCTCTCATGGCTTCGCTACCATTATTTAAATATATATAGTAATTTTATAATGCTCTTGCCACACAGCTATATAAGGTGACATCTTGCCACACAGTCATATAAAGTGACACGTTCTTTTTGCATGCATATATCTGGTAGTTTAGAGGTGGAGGGTAGTGGTTATTCGGTGGCAGATGCGACCACGAACCGGAAGGTGGGTAGGCTGAGTTAGCGTTGCCAGCTCTTCTTTTACAATCCCTGCAGAACTTTGGATATAAGATTACGCAACTTCCCTGCAGAACTTTGGATATAAAACATATTGTTCAACTTCCCTGCAATATGAGGTCAAAGTGTTTGCACTTAAATACTTTGGTTAAAATTTCAATTGTCAATTTTAAATTTTAAAACTTTGGTTAAATTAACATAAGAACCAAAAATTATTTGGTCAAAAATTATTTAATGCTCGTTCAACGACCGAACGATCGCTATAGTCCTGTAAGGCAGGGACTAACAATAGGGCAGAGATCTATTAACCTGGGAATTTTGCAGCCCAAAGTTTTCCACCGCCATTTCATGTAAAATTTATCTAGCCTCCCATTCTCTTGTCATTGAAACTCGGGATCAATAAAAGGGAAATAGGGGGCATGTTAAAGGGTATATGATTCATCCCAAACCCATGATCCAATATAAAAGTAACATTGATTAAAAATATGTGAATACTCAAGCTTGGCAAGATCCACGACGTTTGTAATACCAAAGGCCTCTTCCACAACAAAAGAATTTTTTTCAAAAATATTGTGTTTCCCTTCCTCTTTACGAATCCTAAAACCTGCTTGTATTTCGCTGATGTTGATGTACACGAATTAGAAGAAAAAGACAGTGGGGGAATACAAGCCAAATATACTCACATTATAGACTTGTGGGTATATTTATATTTCAATATAACCATTCGAAGCTCTTGAGGGAGCTAAAATATGGTTCCATGGATCAACAATGAAATCACTTAGAGGGTTCCCTCTGCACTACATTACTACTACTACTTTTCCTCAATGACAGGACTGTGTTTTCTACAAAATATGAATTAGAAACGAATCCATTATGTAAGGCTAAACACTTGATTGTTTCCTAAGCTATGGTCTAGAAACAAACACTAAAAAAATAAATAACATCGTGTTCTTCTCAATTCAATTCCAATACATGCTAAAATGCATTTGGGTTTCCAAATATAAAAGCACTAAACATACCCACAAGGATGTCCCGCCCTGCGTAGCATGTGTGTGTCAGAATTTTCCACTTAGGCTTGTCTAGAAAGCTCTACAAACATTTAAAGTTCTCTAGCAATGACCCATTGTCCGCTCCTCTGCACTATCTACTAGACTCGCAAACATTAAGCCCTATGAAGCCCAGATCTGGTAAGTTGGGGTGCCACGAGCCTAAATATGGTCAGTTAGGGTGTTGTGGCAAGCTCCTGACCAATTTACAATGCTTCCCTTTGAAGCATTCAAGTAGGCATGGAGCTAGGGTGTTGTGGAAAGCTCCTAGCCATTTTAAAATTATTCCCTTTGAAATATTTGAGCAGGCAGGGAGCTGGAAAGGGCCCTCTGAAACGTTAGATCACACAGACCTTGAGCTGGGAAGGGCCCTCTCATATTGGGAAACTCTTTGGTTAATATTCATCTAGAATACCTGACAACATTCTGCACCACCATGATGATTTACAAATAATTGGATTTAGTTATCTACATTATTGAACTTGAAAAGGAACCAATACCCTTTGATAAGAAAGGAAATAATTGTAGTCAACCTCGGGGAACTCAATCATAAAATTATCGATTAGCAAGTTATAACAAAATATTGAGAACCCAGTGAAAAAAATGACAAATATTGTTTAAATGAACTACAGATAACTTGGTGAACAAAAAGATAAATATCCATATTAAAGATAAAGGAGAGATGAAATAAACTGCAACATAACTTTGAAATAGAAAAAAGGGTTGATATATATTATAAATAAGATAAAACCAAGATACACTCTACAAAATCCATAATTTGAACAAATAATACAACACCAATTCAGTTTATGAACCTATTTCCTTACTGCAGTGAACGAGTCAGACTGCTCACAATTGGGAGTACTAGGACTATTTTTTCCTCCTTTAATCTTTTTGTTACTTCTATCTATCTGTTCAAACCAAATTCAAGCAAGAAAACAAATAAAAGCTAGTTAAGGTACCGCATGGGATAATGTCATACACAAAGTAATGGTTGCTTGCTTCTCATTTATCAAACATACGGTCCAATCTTGTGCGTCGAAGAGAGGAAGGTTTGAGCTTTGAAACTAGACCACCTCTATCTATTTGTTCAAACCAAATTCAAGCAGGAAAACAACTAAAAGCTAGTTAAGGTTCCCCATGGGAGAATGGAGTACACAAAGTAATAGTTTCTTGCTTCTCGTTCGTCGAACAGAGGGTCCAAGCTTGTGCATCGAACAGAGGAAGGTCCAAGCTTTGAAACTGGTCCATCTACTTATGCTTCTGGTTCTTAAAAGAATGCTTCTACCTCTACGGGATCATATGATTTTAGAAAAAAGAAAGCCTTTAGACCTAAACTTGACGCAGGTCTTCCTTCAGGCAAGAGAAGATAAGGTTAGTCGAGTCTTCGGTAGAGGTTTTCCTTCCAGTGACAGAAGAAGACAAACAAGAATAAGGATTGAATCAATCAATGAGAGATAGCCATGTAGCAGTTTTGATTTGGAAGCAGTATGACGAAAATGAAAAAAACAATGTTTTCTCACCCCAAGGCCACAGAAAAACTCTTATCGGCGTAATAATAAGGATATTCAAATATTTTATTTAAAGTTGATATTGAACTATTTTAAACTTTTATTCTCTTTCCCATTATATATAAATATAATTTTATGGATGCACTATTTCAAAATAGATCACTCTTAAAATGATTGAAGTTGATATTGAAATATTTTAATTAACATAGATATTCAAATATTTTATTTAAAGCTGACATTAAAATGTTTTTTACTTTCAATATATTTATCTTTATATAAATTTTATTGTGCCTCTTGGTGCTCTACAACCCAGCATGAGGGAGCCATAAACTAGCAATTGCATGAGATGTTGCAAAGAAAACGCCATAAGGCATAGAATCGAGAAGAATCATGACATTTAAAAGATCATTAAAGATAAAAATTACAAACAAAAATTTCATTCAAATCTAAAATATACAAAGAAATCAATTACTAGGTTCTTCCTATTCCAAATGAATCAATTTCTGGTTATTTTTTAGTTTTATAGGATTACCCATAGTTGCATGAATTTGTAGTTGGAATTTTTAATTCTTAGGAATTCGTCATTATGTTTACACTTTACTAATTATAACCAATCTATTTCAGCATGGATTAAATCTAGTAAAAAGAACTGTAACTGGAATTTCATGTGCAGGCAGTATCAACAGAGCCTCGTCCAATGTATAAGATATGATTAGCAGGATTGACATATTGGAGCCCTAATGTGAATATTCGTGATCCTAGATGGGGACAAACTCAAGAGATACCAAGAGAGGATACTTTACTTGTTAGCCAATATTCCACGAACTATGTGAGGGCCGGATTACAATTAACACGTAGTCTGGATCCTAACAGGTTAAAGGTTTCTGCATGCTACAAACATTACACTGCCTATGATTTGGATAATCGGAATGGTGTTGATCACTTCTATTTTGATGCTTGGGTATATTAGTTGATTATATATACCATGTTAGGATAAAATTTTAAAATGCATATGTTATATAATTTATGCTCCTGGGTTGATTTTGATCTCAAATATGGAATGAAAAAATCAGGTTACACAACAAAACCTAGAGAACACTTAACGTTGGATGTAAGTGGAAATATGTAGGAGTTCTATTTCCACTCTATTTGAAAAAATGGTTTGGTGGTTCTTTTAAACAAAAATAAAGTTCCATTAGTGTTGGTTTATTATTGAAAAACCAATGTTCCTGATATTTGTTGTATAATGCATCTTTATGAAGTCATTTGACAACAAATTTGTGATGAAATATGTTTGCCCTGAATGTAAGGCAACACGTTTGTTTTTTTCCTTCTTCAATAAATGGAAAAAAATTGTGATAATGGGAAATCCCCTTTCTCTAATGCTTTTCAATTATTTTTGAAGTAAAATTGGATGAAATCAGATTGTTGTACTCAGTAGTACCTTTATCTCTAGATTTTTATAAGAATGGATCCATCATTTTTCTATGATGTTTTTCAATCATGTTTTTTAAGATAATAGTGAATGAAATCCTTGATTAGTGTATTTTTTAACAATACCTTTAATGTTATAGATTTATAATCTTGATTTGATATATCTTTAATAAATCGGAATTTTCTTCTTATTTTTAACAAGAGAGGACTGCTAGGCCTCAGATTATATAAGATGAGGAGCAAGGTACATGGGATAGCTGAAGGGAGTTAACAACATCCAGTGGGCACTACGTTGCACATACTTGCTGAAAATAATAAAATATGAAGAGACACAAAATTCACCCATTGTCTTCATCCCCTGCATCCACATCATGGTTTTCATTGTGACAATAAGATGTGCATGATTCAAGGTGTCAAAATAAGGGTATGGTTGTGATGTTACTTTGTGAAGCAAATCTGATTCAGTTTCTTCTCTTTCATTTCTTTCATGCTAGTATTTGTTTGTAAGCATGTAGAAGAAATGGTTGCATCATGTGATGTATTCTCTCATTCGCATGCAACAAAGAAGGCACCAACTCCTATCATGGAGAGGAAATTCATGTTGGTTGAGTGAAAATTCAAGGATAAAAGGTGCAATGGAACTTCAAATTTGACACAAAGGATAGAAAAGAGACTCAGAATTGTAATATGGTAATCAGAACATGAACAAAAGCAATGAACACAATAACAATAACCAGTAAAATTGTTACAAATTGATTACCTTCTTTCCAAAGTATGTATGTAAGACTTTCAAACATGTACCCAACCTTGATGGGAAGTTTGTTGAACTCTGGACTGAATGAGATCTGGATGCAAATATTACTGGAAAAAATTGTATTTGCAATGAAAATTTTCAATGGATGGAAGAAATTGTATTTACAAAGGAAAACCTAAGAAATAGTTATGGTGTGTATCCTAATATCCTAAGATCCAACACCTGTGGACATAATTTTTAAAAACTAAAAACTCATGTTCATTTCCACATACATGAATGTGCCTTGTTACTGTGAATAAATATTTATCTTAAACATTGACGACATCCCTCAAAACTATCCAAATTCACTTTAGAACAAGTTTGAGTCTCGTAACTTTCGTAACCTTGAACAATAGGTATATGCCTATTGGTATTGAACCTTGATTTAATCAACCCCTTTTCACATCTATGAGAAAAATTTGGTTGTCTCCCCTTGGAAATGGAGTATTGTCCCACTGGCACAATTTATAGCACCTGAACCGAAAATTAATCATTTATTTGTCTTAATCCAATTATGCATCATGTGTGAATCCACTTGGAATACACTAATACTCAACAGTTATCTCTCTCTATCTCACAAGTTATAACTTAAAAAACTAATATATTGGCACATACACACTAAAACTTGAATAATTTTACTGTTTGGAAAACATAATATCTAAATGTACATTCAAAATCAAGGTGCCTTTCATAAAATTCTATGCCCTTCATTTCAAGTTTTAGAATTACAACACTATGCCCACCCATTCAATTCAACAAAGTCCACTTATATCTCCTAGAGAGCAATTTTTTAGTTTAGTCCCTCCTGTGCATTTGTATGCTTCCCAGACTTACATATGATACATAGGAACACAACATTAGATATCATAATTAAGAAGACACTTACAGTCAGTGGCCATCCTTTTAAAGGGAGTGAATTTTGTCCTTGATTAACACCTAACAATTGAAAATTTTTGGAGTATTAAATAATATCTTTAACTGAAAAAATAACAATTCATACTTCATCGATATCAACATTATAAATTTCACATATAACTAGTCCCTAACTAAAGAAAATCACCAAACCTGGGCTCAACAAACTTGGCTTTGAAATGCTAGCCTTAGGGAGTCCAAGCAATGAAGGGTAAGATGCAATTGATATTTGATTAATAATTGCACTCTTGTCACTCTTGTTCTCATTTAGCATCATATACCTTGTTGAAGTTTAAAAAAAATCTATAGAACCAATGTTTTACAAAACAAATAACATAAGAAAATGCAATTGAGACACCTTGATCAGTTTCAACATCATAAGGAATTGTCAATTAAGAACCTGTACCTGATGCAAAGTAGTTGAAATGTTGCCAGTTGTATTGTGTAAAAATTTATTGTATGTAAAATATGGGATCATGAGAGAACCACTAATTTCAAGGAATCAGATTAGAGTAGCCACTTCAATAAAGTTGTTTGATATCTCCTTTTCCACAAAAACAGATATTCCCATATGTGTTTTCTTTCTTCCCTGACCAACCATCTTTGACCCATTTCCAAGGAAGGGCAGCGACAAAGAGAATGATGCACTAAACAAAAATTAATTCCCAAAGGGCTCTGATGTTGTATTTTCAGAAGTGATGTTTCACAAAACCCCCCATTCAAATCAATATTAAGTATATCTATTTTATCTATTTTCTCTTCTACCATCACTTTTCATGTTACAAGGAACGAAATCGTCTTTGCTTCATAGATTATATGAAACCATAAAAAATAGTTGGCTCAAAGGTATCAGGTACCAGTCTTCATTCTTGAAAGAAGATATATGACTGTTATACATATTCATGTTAAATAGCAAAGATGTTTCTCTATATTCCAATTCTAATGTGCTTGCTGCATTTCCAAGCGCATTTTTTCTTAAGTGTTTGGTACGTTGCAGGATGGTTGCATATGTTTATTTACTCTTATTCTCCTATATTGTGCAACTGGGAAATGCCGTACATTGACCATAAGGTTAGAAGCTTCATGTCATTGATCCTTTTAATAAGATGTCTTGTATAGTTTTGGTAAAGCTTTCAAAATTATAAATTTGGAAGAAGGATTCAATTTTTAACAGTAAATTGAATTAAAATTGGACTCCATCTCCTATTTCCACTTAGATTTTAGTTCTTGACCGGCCTTAATTGGCATTTTGGTGAACTCTAGACTGAATGAGCTCTAGATGAAAATCTTCTTCGAACAAATTGTATTTGCAATGAAAATTTTCAATGGATGGAAGAAATTGTATTTGCAAAGGAAAATCTAGGCAATATTTCTGGTGTGTATCATAAGATCCTAAGATCCAACACATGTGGACGTAATTTTTAAAAACTAAAAATTGATGTTCATTCAGACATGTGTATGCCTTGTTACTGCAAGTAAATATTTATCTTAAACATTGTCGACGTCCCTCAAAAGCATCCAAATGCACTTTAGAACAAGTTTGAGTCTGATAACTTTCGTAACCCTGAATAATAGGTATATGTCTATTGTTATTGAACCTTGCTTTAATCAATCTCTTTGCAAATCTATGAGCAAAATTTGGTTGTGTCCCCCTGGAAATGGAGTATTGTCCCACTGGCACAATATATAACACCTCAACCGAAAATTAATGATTTCTTTGTCTTAATCCAATTATGCATCATGTGTGAATCCACTTAGAATACATGAATACTCAGCAACTATATCTCTCACACACACAAGTTATAACTTTAAAAACTGATATATTGGCACATACACACTAAAAATTGAATAATTTTACTATTTGGACAAATAATATCTAAATGTACATTCAAAATAAAGGTGCTTTTCGTAGAATTATATTCCCTTCATTCTAAGTTTTATAATTACAACACTATGCCCACCCATTCAATTCAACCATGTCCGCTTATATCTCCTAGAGAGAAATGTTTAGTTCAATCCCTCCTGCACATTTGTACGCTTCCAAGACTTCCATACGATACATAGAAACACAAAATTAGATATCATAATTAAGAAGACACTTATAGTTAGTGGCCATCCCTTTAAAGGAAATGCATTTTTTCCTTGATTGACATGTAACAATTGCAAAAGTGTGGAGTATTAAACAGTATATTTAACTAAAAATATAACAATTCATACTTCACCAATTTCAACATTATAAAGTGCACATATAACTAGTCCCTAACTAGAGACAAATTACCAAACCTGGGCTCAACAAACTTGGTTTTTAAAGTCTAGCCCCAGGGAGTCCAAACAATGATGGGTAAGATGCAGTTCATCTATGATTCAAAACTACACTCATGTCACTCTTGTTATCCTGTAGCATCATATACCTTGTTGAAGTTAATTTTTTTGCTACAAAACCAATGTTTTAAAAAATAAATAACATAAGTAAATGCAATTGAGACACCTTGATCAACTACAACATCACACGAACTTGTAATTTAAGAACTTGTACCTGATGCAAAGCAGTTAAAATGTTTCCAGTTGTATTGTGTAAAACTTGCATGTATGTAAAATATGTAATCATGAGAGAATGACTAATTTCAGAAAATCAGATTGGAGTAGCCACTTCAATAAAGTTGTCTGACATTGCCTTTTCCACAAAAAAGACATTCCCATATGTGTTTTCCTGCTTCCCTGACCAGCCATCTATGACCCATTTCCAAGGACGTGGACCGATAAAGAGAATGATTTACTCAACAAAAATTCATTCCCAAAAGGCTCCGACGTTTTATTTTCAGAAGTGGTGTTTCACACAACCCCCCATTCAAAGCAAGATTAAGTATATCTATTTTATATATTTTCTCTTCTACCATCACTCTTCATGTTACAAGGAAAGAAATCATCTTTGCTTCATATATTATATGAAACCATAAAAAAAGTTGGGTCAAAAGTATTAGGTACTAGTCTTCATTCTTGAAAGAAAGATAGATGACTTTTATACATCTTCATGTTAAATAGAAAATTTGTTTCTCTATATTCCATTTCTAATTTTCTCACTCCATTCCAAGTGTAGTTTGTCTTAAGTGTTTGTTACATTGCGGGATGGTTGCATATGTTTATTTACTCATATTCTCCTCTATTGTACAATTGGAAAATGTCGCACATTGACCATACATTGACCATAATCTTGGACGCATCATGTCATTGATCTTTTTAATAAGAGGTCTTGTAGAATTGTGGTAAAGCTTTCAAAATTATAAATTTGGAAGAAGGATTTAGTTTTTAAGAGTAAATTGAATTAAAATTGGACTCCATCTCCTATTTCAACTTAGATTTTAGTTCTTGACTGGTTAAATTTTATTTCATCCTCCATTGTCTCTCTCGCCACCAACGATATCTGCAACCTTCCTTGCTTTGGCTTAGGCATTTCTTCACCTTTTTCTGACCATCTCAACCCTATACCTCTGAGGTAATGGGTTTCCAATTTGATATTTGTGTGAGAGGAAAATGATAATATCAGCTTCTGTTATATAATTTGTCTATAAAAACATTTTTTTGGCTTATCCAATATGAATACCATTCTATAAATATGACTTGAATGGATTAATTGTCCAGGTTTTCTTCGGTGATTTCATAGTTGATTTTATGATTTCATAGTTAATTTTTATCACATCAGAGAGATATTAACTCGCAAATGTTAAGTGTCATAGGTATACATTTTCTGTTTTTAAGTGTGAAGTATAGAATTTCTTTAAGATTTAAAATTTTGAAGCATCGATAAATTTAAAAATATTAAACTCCTTCAAAGTCAAATGAATCGATGTACATCTCTGAGAAGGTTACACTTTGAAGTGATATTTTAGCGAAAATTTTGAATATAATTTTTAAAAAAATATATGGACAATGCTTTCGATATCCAGATACCAATATGATCCATTAATACAAATCATCAATGTAAAATTTACATAGCAGGGAAAGAGGGTTAGCATATATGTTGTGTGTGACAAAGATTATGTTGGCTCCCCGTGATTTGCAAGATTGGTAAGAACAAGTAGCAGGGAACCACATCAAACCACTTTGGAGTCCAAGACCTAGCCTTCCTGGGCTCAGAGAGGACTCTCTCTATGTTTATGATTAACTTATTTATCTTTATTCTTATGTTTTCTGATTTTAGGCTAGTTATGAAGTTCTGGGGTTTGTTTGATTTATTTGATTGATTAAATTGATTGATTGAGTAATTGTAGGTTGAACATATAGACTGTGGGAATCAATAATCCATTGGGCTGTGGAGTCATAAAAGTTTTTAATTATACATCAACTCTGCAAGGGTTTTCATAGGGCAAGCTAACTATATCAAGTGGATCTTCTTAGGTAGAATGAATATGAAATGACAACAAGTTGTGAATTCAGTAAAACTAAAGGGAAATTAAAAATCCTTTAACTATACTTCAACAAGAAAAGCCTTTGAGATAATTGTTTAAGAGAAACTAAAGAGCAAGACACCCCTAAATTATTTAATCAAACTCTACTACGAAACCCTTAAGACAACAATCCAGTAATCCTAAAGAGCAGGACACCCTTGAATTATTTAGCTAAACTTTATTAAGGAAACCTCAAGACAACAAGCAAGGTGGAACTAAAGAGCAGGACACCCTTGAATTATTTAATCAGACCTTGCAAAAGAAGACATAAAGATAATAGAAACATACAGAGTTAAGGTGCCCAAACAGCATATCTTAATCTAAAATTTATGTTTTATTATCAGAGAAATGATGCACAATATGGTAAACAAAGGAGAAACAATGACAAAGAGGGATAACATCACCATTAACATAGCTCAAGAATCCAGTGAACGTGCTTTTATTACTAATGTCTAAAATAGTTACAATACTCCAGTGTAATAGTCTTTGCAACTCAGATTCTGATCAAAATCTAGCCTAGCAATCAACCCAGCAACGAACAACTAACAATAATAATGAACAATACATGTAGTATTTAACTGCAGATGAGGAGGTTTCCCTAACCTAGGGTTTCATACTGTAGTTATTACAGAGTAAATGTAATCTTGACCTCTGAGACCATGCAAGGCCCAAGGCAAAATATCACTGACTGACTCGCCGTAATAATAACTTTTTAATTAACTGCTGAGCTAAATTTAAGATATTTTTGACTATTTGGCTTTAAATTTAAATTTTATAATAGTTGTTGAGCTGCTAAAAAAATCTCTGACTGAAAACATTAACTGAGGTAGCTGCTTTTAGCAAAATTAGGCTGTAGGTGGCCAATAAGATTTGGAAGAAGTAAAGGTTGATTTTCTTTGTCATTTGGATCTGTCTTCTTCGTTGATTTTCTTTTGATTTGTCATTTAACTCTTAATTTGTCTTTTAAACTCTGATTCTATCTTCATCTGTATCTTTTATCCACTAATCCTTTATGCCTTTGTTGTCACTATAATTTCTTTCTTTATCTCTGCCCTTTGACTATTTTATCTTTGATCCTTTAGTGATTGCCTTTCCTCTGTCTTAAGTCTGTTTTTAACTTTAACCTCTTGATTAATCCTTTAATCCCTTTTATCTTTCACTGCCATGATGAATCTTTTTATTGCCACTACTCTTTAACTGTGTTCTTTGCATTTGCCTTCATCTCTGCCTGCGCTGCTGCTGTATAATTCTCTTCACTTTATTTACCCTGTCCTTTGAAGAACATTTTTTGCCCTTGGAGTGATTGAATGATCATCAATGGTCATGATCCATTTTTTATTTCTGATTAATCTTGCACTCCTTAACCCTTTAAATGAATAAGGCTTCTGGATTGTCACCCAGAGAACTTATTTTCAACAATTTTTGGACTTAGAAATGCAATTTATGCATTTTCTTAATATACAGGGCACCTGCAAAACTTGAAAAAAAATTATTAATAAAAGCCTGATATGTGGACAAAGTCTGGACAATGGTAGCTTTTGGTTCTGCATTTAACTGTGACTTTTCCGGGTTTGCAAGGTTTACATGGCGGCTCGGGGCTTATTGCGATAGGACATGGCTTCAACATGTTTGAACAGGGTCGACGGTTTAATGGTATGGCAAGAAGGTGGTTTCAAGGTTTTCGCATGGGGCGTAGGTGGTGAGGCGGGTTATGTCGCAGGGATGCCATAACATTGAGGGGGTGACATGTGGCGGAAAGGACAAGCGTGAATACCGCCCATTTCGCAAGCCTCAAAAGTTTCTAAACCTCAGGTGATTGGAAGCACAATATGAGTTTAGGGTCGTCAGATCAAAGGGGCTGACTTCGGGTTGATTTGACAGGTGGGGCCGTGACTTTTTAATGCGATGGTGGTTTTAATACATAGTGTGGGGTGTTAATAATCGCAGGGCTCGGGTTTTCAAATGACATGGAAGGTTAATATAATGCGGGGGTTTGAAAATAAGGTGGGGCCCGAGTATATTAAGAGCAGAAGTGCTTAAATATAAAGTGAGGTTGGGGTTATATGAGAGCAGGGGAAAAGGGTTTTTAAAGCAGGGGCTAAAGCATATAAGGGGTTGGGTAATTTTTTAATAAATAGGGTTTATTTAAAGGAGTGGGTCCCGAATGAAATAAATTTTGTTTGTAAAACAATGTAAAAATGGGTTTTTACATTTTTTTAATGGAAGAAGGGGGATGAACGAAAAGGGAGAGGATTTTAGCAATGGGGGTGGGTTTTAGGTAGGGGAAGGGGTAAAAATGAGGGATTTAGGGTCAAACATGAGTTTTTTTCAGAGCATGAGAGTGTTGGAGAAGGAAAAATGAGATATAGTAAATAGGCTAAATGGAAAATAATGAAGGCAGTGATATTTCTGAAAAATAAATGATAGTCAGGGAATGTTATTTTCAGCAGATTGTAGAAAATCCATAGTCATCTAGTGATAGTGTGAATACAGGAGACTAACAGTGGCTCCAGATGGGGAGGGTAGCTCCTTTTTAGGAGGTGTCAAGAATCTCAGATCTCTGGATTTCGTAGATCAGTGGCCTTATGTACTTGGCTTATTTCCATTCTGTAATTTCTGATCTGCTGCAGCTCTTTGTGACTGTGACCTTCAAAATTTGAAAACCATGCTTCCTGCAATTCAATTCTTCCTACCCAAACCTACTCTAACATTTTTTCTTCATTTTCTGGGTGCATTTAGACTTGAAAACCCTTGACATCATTTTTCTTTTGAAAGAAAACTATCTATTTTCTACCCTTATATCTTCCAAGGCTCAGATTAGACTAATGAGCTCTTTTATTCGCTACCTAACTACTTATCTATCAAGATTAAACATTTTGACAGATTTTTATTCATTACCTATCAACATGAAATTTAAAGCATGAATTAATCAAGATTAAGTAGTTTTATCATCATGAATTGTGGCATTTTGGAAAAGCTGCACACAATGTTATTTTGCAAAAAAGTAAACTAAAACTGAGGGCTTTGGTTTTGAATTTGTCATTTATCATCTATCCCTTACTTTTGGTTCAGATTAGGCTTTGGAACCAATATCATTTCCTATCTACCTACTGATAAGCCAAGTTTGAACAGTTTGGAAAATCTTCATTTTCTAACTTATCAGCAAAAACTCAAAATTTGTACCATCGTGATTAGGTTGTATGATTGAACAAGAATTTTTCAAGAGTAGTGGCATTTGGACTTGCTCACTTTCAGAAATATCTATTCTTTGGTATGGGGCTTACGTTTTTCTTTTTATCTGCCCTCTTTTCTTCCTTTTGTCTCTTTCTTTTTCTCTTTTTGGATCATTTTCTCAGAGACTTTGTTCAAGCAATCTTATATACAGTGAAGAAACTTAAACTGAGAAGATGCTCATAGTACTGAGCTTATTTCGACACCTACCTATCCTAGACTAATCTTTGGAGGCATATTTTTACTAAGTGAACTCCTTTCTTCAATGCATCCAATCAAGTAAATGACTACATGATTGATTCTTGTTCAGCCTTTGGAGTGTGCTGGAAAAACAAAAAGGCCACTCCCATCTTATCTGATTTTGAACAGCAGTGCTTAAAATATTCTTTACACACTACAACAAACCATTTCTAACATAACATGCTTCTTTTTTAGATGCTTCTAAGAGGCCAGCAAAAGGATCTTGGAACAATACCTGGTACTGAGGTTTTAAACAATAAGCTTCATCCAGGACTACTCTTTGTTCCACTTGGTTGTGCTTGGGATTCTTTTGAGAAAGAAACTCCACCTCTTCTTCATGATTATCTGACTTGGCCTCATTATATATTATTGTGTAGTCCTCAAGCCAACCTGATATTCTTTGACTGAGTTGGCTGAATTCTGCCTGAAGGCCATCATTTTGATGAGTAGGACAATTCTCTAGCAATGGGTCTTCTTGCGAAGGCAGTAAAACATCAGTATCAGTATGTTCTTTTGTTTCTTCATGAGGAAAATTTGCAGTACACAAGTCAGCATTAGGAAAAACATAAATAATTTCTTTATATAAAGGTTTAGAGGCTGGTTTCATGCTTAAAATATGATTGATTTATTCTTCAATTACAGGAGGAGGCATTCTCTATTTTCTTTGGATAGAAACACAGTTGCTCTTTTCCTCTTGTGAAGTTTGATCATAAGGCTGGATTTCTTCTTGAGCCTCACACAAAAAGAGCAAACGAATGATAGTTTGTTTCAGCCTCTCTAATTTCATATGCTACTTGATATTCAAAAGGACTCTAGGGCTGATTATCTGGATTTGAGGCAGATTTTTTATCATCTATGATTTTCTCATCTGATTGGTGAGAGAGTTATTTTCTCGTATGATTGTCGACTAGAATGTGACCCAAATTCCCTTTTGTAATCTGAAATGAATATAAGCATAAGGGTAGAGACTCAAAATGTGCTAACTCGTCCTCTATTTATGGTTCTATGATTTCAAGATGACTTAGGGGGAGGACTTCTGGATCCGAAGCAGGGGTGATATCATCCATCTCATTCTTGACTAATTCATTAGGGCATTCATCTTTCTTCCTGCTAATCATATGCATTGTTTTGCTAATTTTTTTTGTCAACATCTCTAGCTTTATCTCTGAAGATATCAGTTGATCTTTATCTACTTTGTCCTTATTTATGTCTCTTAGCTTTGCCTCCTTGTTAAGCATGTTGGCTTCCACATCGATTTCCATTGTTTGCATCTCCTCCAGGGTTGTAGGGTCACTTTCTCTTAACTACAATTCCATCTCTGGATCAAAGGCATCTGGGTAGTGTAAGAGAGTCTATCCTGGGGGTGGCTTTATCTTAGTAAGTATTGAATGGTATACCTTATTGAACCTGGCTAAAAAGTGTTGTGCTGTCTCTCCTAGCTGTCTCTTTAAATGGTTGTATTCTTCTATGATGAGAAAAACATTTCCCATGACTACCCACCTGTCTAGGAAAACTTGAGTGAATTGATGAAAATTGCTAATGCTTGAAGTTGGAAGATATTTAAACCAACTTTTAACTTTTCCTTGCAATGATAGGGAAAACATTCTGATACGCACCTCATCTTCTCCCACCTCAAACAAATCAAGGAGGTCTTCAATATTTTGAATGTTATTTTTAGCAGTGATATTTGAGTTCTCTCCATCAAATCTAGGTAGATTATTGATAAAATTGGCGGGGAGGTCATGGAGGAGGAGGCAAAACCAGAGGCTTGTATCTGTCCGGAATTTTTACAGGTATAGGCAGCACAAAAGGAGGCTTATAACCATTTGAGATTTCAGCAAGAGCAGGAGAGGTAGTATGAGGATCATGTTTTCCTCAGTTTTCCATAGGTGCATCCGGGATGTGCACAGGTGTATAAGTATGTACAGGGTATGCAATTTCGGGCTTAGCTTTTTGAGGCTCATGAACTCTCCAATGATCAATGAAAACTTCAGTAGTGTACTCTTGATTAGGCTTAAAGTAGGATAGAACATAGTTACAAATAAAAACAATAATTTCTTGGATCCAATTTGGGCTTGAATATTCTCTCTTTCCAGGCTGACGGGTCATGTTTCAGGTTCTTCCTCTAGTGGAGTCTTTGTATAGAACTGATCTGAATTTGGAGTCGTCAGGTGGATGATTTTAATTCTCTTGAGGTTGGATGTTGTCCACCATCAGTAACTAGATACCAGTCTTGTCTAATACTTTGAATCATCTAATTTGAATGGGGTTGCTGAGTTCTTTGAGGAAATATTAAGATTTATTTTTTTAATCACTCAGGTTCCCCAGTATGGTCGCCACTATTTTGGCTCCCTGTGATTTGCAAGATTGGCAAGAACAAGTAGCAGGAAACCACATCAAACCACTTTGGATTCCATGACCTAGCTTTCCTGGGCTTAGAGAGGGCTCTCTCTATGTTTATGATTAACTGATTTATCTTTATGCTTATGTTTTCTTATTTTAGGCTAGTTATGAATTTCTGGGGTTTTTTTGCTTTGTTTGATTGATTAAATTGATTGATTGAGTGATTTTAGGTTGAACAGATAGACTATGGGAAGCATTAATCCATTGGACTATGGATTCATAAAAATTTTTAATTGTACATCAACTATGCAAGGGTTTTCATAGGGCAATCTAACTATATCAAGTGGATATTCTTAGGTAGAATGAATATGCAATGACAGCAAGTTGTCAATTCAGTAAAACTAAAGGGCAATTAAGAATCCCTTAACTATACTTCAACAAGAAAAGTCTTTGAGATAATTGTTTAAGAGAAACTAAAGAGCAAGACACCCCTGAATTCTTTAATCAAACTCTACTAAGAAAACCTTAAGACAACAATCCAGTAATCCTAAAGAGTAGGACACCCCTTAATTCTCTAGTTATTACTTTCAGCTAAAGAAAACATTCAAGATAACAATTCAGTGAAATTAAAGAGCTGGACACCCCTGAATTCTTTAACTAAACTTCAAAGAAGGCCTTTAAGATGACAGTTTAAGAGAAACTAAAGAGCAGTACACCCCTGAATTCTTTAGCTAAAATTTATTAAGGAAACCTCAAGACAAAAAGATAGGTGGAACTAAAGAGCAGGACACCTCTTAATTCTTCAATCAGACCTTGCAGAAGAAAACATAAAGATAATAGAAATAGACGGAGTTAAGGTTCCCAAACATCATATCTTAATCTAAACGTTATGTTCTATTATCAGAGAAATGATGCACAATATGGTAAAAAAAGGAGAAACAATGACAAAGAGGGATAACATCACCATTAACATAGCTCAAGAATCCTGTGAACACGCTTGTATTACTAATGTCCAAAACAGTTACAATACTCCAGTGCAATAGTCTCTGCAACTCAGAGTTTGATCAAAATCCAGCCTAGCAATCAACCCAGCAACCAACAATAATAATGAAAAATACATGTAGTATTTAACTCCAGATGAGAAGGTTGCCCTAATCTAGGGTTTTAGACTTTAGTTATTACAGAGTAAATTTAATCTTGACCTCTGAGACCATGCAAGGCCTAATGAAAAATATCACTGACTGACTCGTTGTAATAATAACTTTCTAATTAACTGTTGAGCTAACTTTAAAATATTTTTGATTATTTGGCTTTAACTTTAACTTTTATAATAACTGTTGAGATACTAAAAATATCTCTGACTGAAAACATTAACTGAGGTGGCTGCTTTTAGCAAAATTAGGCTTTAGGTGGCCAATAGGATTTGGAATAAGTAAAGGTTGATTTGCTTTGTCATTCGGATCTGTCTTCTTCGTTGATTTGCTTTTGATTTGTCCTTTAACTCTTAATTTGTCTTTTAAACTATGATCCTATCTTCATCTGTACCTTTTATCCTCTTATCCTTTATGCCTTTGTTGTCACTGTCATTTCTTTCATTATCTCTGCCCTTTGACTGTTTTATCTTTGATCCTTTAGTGATTGAATTTCCTCTGTCTTAACTCTGTTTTTAACTTTAACCTTTTGATTAATCCTTTAATCCCTTTTATCTTTCACTGTCACGGTGAATCTTTTTACTGCCACTAATCTTTAATCGTGTTCTTTGCATTTGCCTTCATCTCTACCTACGCTGCTACTGTATAATTCTCTTCACTTTCTTTACCCTGAACTTTGAAGAACATTTGTTGCCTTTGGAGTGATTGAATGATCATTAATGGTCATGATCCATTGTTGATTTCTAATTAATCTTGCGCTCCTTAACCCTTTAAATGAATAAGGCTTCTGGATCGTCACCCGGAGAACTTATTTTAAACAATTTTTGGACTTAGAAATGAAATTTATGCATTTTATTAATATACAGGGCACCTGCAAAACTTAAAAATAATTTATTAATAAAAACATGAGCTGTGGATAGAGTCCGGACAATGGTAGCTTTTTGTTCTGCATTTAGCTGTAGCTTCTCTGGGTTTGCAGGGTTTACATGGCGGCTCGGGGCTTATCGCGATAGGACATAGCTTCAACATGTTTGAACGGGGTCGGCGGTTTCATGGTATGGTGAGAAGGTGGTTTCGGGGTTTTCGCATGGGGCGTAGGTGGTGAGCAGGTTATGTAGCAGGGATGCTATAACATTGAGGGGGTGACATGTGGCGGAAAGGACGGGCGTGAATACCGCCCATTTCGCAAGCCTCAAAGGTTTCTAAACCTTGGGTGATTGGAAGCGCGATATGATTTTAGGGCCATTAGATCAAAGGGTGGAGATCAGACGGTTATCAGGCGAAGGGCCGACTTCGGGTTGATTTGCTAGGTGGGGCCGGGACTTTTGAATGCGATGGCGGGTTTAATACATAGCGCGGGGTGTTAATAATTGCAGGGCTTGGGTTTTCAAATGACATGGAGGGTTAATATAATGCGGGGGTTTGAAAATAAGGTGGGGCCCGGGTATATTAAGAGCAGAAGCGCTTAAATATAAAGTGAGGTCGGGGTTATATGAGAGTGGGGGAAAAGGGTTTTTAAAGCGGGGGCGAAAGCATATAAGGGGTTGGGTAGTTTTTAAATAAACATGGTTTATTTAAAGGAGTGGGTACCGAATGAAATAAATTTGTTTGTAAAACAATGTAAAAATGGGGTTTTACATTGTTTTAATGGAAGAAGGGAGATGAATGAAAAGGGAGAGGATTTTAGCAATGGGAGTGGGGTTTTAGGTAGGGGAAGGGGTAAAAATGAGGGATTTAGGGTCAAACATGAGTTTTTTTCAGAGCATGAGAGTGTTGGAGAAGGAAAAATGAGATATAGTATATAGGTTAAATGGAAAATAATGAAGGCAGTGAGATTTTTGAAAATAAATGATAGTCAGGGAATGTTATTTTCAGCAGACTGTAGAAAATCCATATTCATTTAGTGATACTGTGACTACAGGAGACTAACAGATTACAATGTTTAAGGCTTGAGAAATTTGACAAACAAATCGACAACATCCTTTGCATTAGACCATCCATGCACTTCAGCCTTAACATTATCATAGCTCTTGTGAAATGTTTTCACAGAGGGTATTTTCCAAAACATTAATCAACACCACACATTCATTAATGGTATCACTTACTCTTTTCAGGGTAAAATATGATCTCCATCCCTCAACTTCAAAGAAGGGAAAAAATCTCCACTTCTATCTCCTAGACAAATATTTTTTTTTTATCAATTGATTCCCCTTCCCAAGATTTTTGCATCATCTCATCTATTATTTCTCCCTGGAACATAGAAAACTATCACCATGAAATATTTCTAAATCAATTATTTGCATCCAGAGAAGAAAAGTGAGATGAATGATCCATCAACTCTTTGGGTGTTTGTGTGTATTCTTTGGTTGCATTGTCCATTAAATACAGACCTTAGAAGTAGAAATCCATCTAATCCCTGATCCAGATTCTTTATCTCAGATTCATCCAAATAATCCTAAAGACTAAATATCATAACTCTGTATATGCATATCATAAATGTACATCATAATTTATAGAACCAATTATACATATCGAAGCATGTGTCGTTATTGTAGAGAAATAAGCATATAAGACCCTAGTTTAGATGGGAGTTTGTTAATGTGTAAAAATAGAGAAGAATGAATACCTTGCACATATTATGAGGGAAGAGGCTACAACCATAAGTAAGGGCTTCATTAAATAGATGAAAAGGTTAAATCTAAATCTCCCCTTCTCATTAAGAAATGTTGGATTTGTATTAATCTCGGTGAAGTATTGGAATAGGTATTAGGATTGAAGAATAATATTTATGAAGAACATATTAGCATCCCTCATGATTCAAAGATCACATCTGCAACATCACAAAAAAAAATAGTGTTTGGTTACAATAAATTAATAATTCTTCAATGAAATATCATAAACTAAAAAGGCGGAGAGAGCCAGGATATCACCACTCACCCAATGGAGAAGCCTAACCTTGATTTCTTTTATCGTTTTTGGGTACAGAGGAATCAAAGATAATGAGAAAACTTAATAAAAAATAAGTTGCATTTCAATAATGATAGTTCATATTTACAACATATTGTGACTCCTAAGAGTCTTTCAGTTGGCTCATTTAATGTTGTGTCTCAAGCTCCTCCTCTTCAATATTGCAGAGTTCCTGCATGAGATGTAACTTATGGGACCTATATTCTATATGTTTGTTCCATTAAAATATGGATTTCATGAATTCCATTGCTACCAGAAGACTCCTCTCCAAAGAACTATCTCCTTTCATTAAAACAACTATCATGGATAGCGTGAGTTCCCCTTAACTCCTTCATCTTATTATCCAACATTTCATTAATCCTAGACTGCATGTCCTGAAAATTTTCCTCACAATCCTGCCACATTTCCACACATATAGCCCGAGTTTCATTATATGGTTCCTTACATTTATCTTGTATGTGTTTAATTTTTGGTGACTTGTCACAGATTTCCCTTACAAGTGAGTCTTCCATCTGCTGCTTGTGTCGTTCATCTCGTATTTTAGTGCACATCAATGGTAGCAGTACAACTTATAAACACTTCGGGACATTAATATATAGATTTACATTATCTAAAACAAGATAATATTTTTTCATTTCAATATCCTCTTCGGTTTGTGGTTCCTCATATTTATCTCGTACCTATATACTTTCTGCCAAGTTGTCACAATTTTCCCTTGTAGGGGAGTCTTCCATATGCTTTTGTTGTTCATTTTGTGTTCCAGTGCATAACGATGGTTGTAGGACTACTTCCAAACAATTTGACACATTCATATCTAAAGTTACATTCTCTGAAAGAGGAGAAGTTGTATTTATTTAATCAACACCACACCTTCATGAGAAATTGTCTCACCTTAACACCATAGAATAAACATGGGGAAACAAGAATTTGGTTTAATGGTCTCACTTACTCTTTTCTTGGTAAAACATTATCCTCATCCCTCAACTTCAAAGAAGGCCAAAAATCTCCACTACTATCTCCCAGATAAATAAATTATTTTTATCTATTCATTCCCCTTCCAAGGACTTTTGCATCATCTCATCTATTATTTCTCCCTGCAACATAGAACATTATCACCTTGCAATATTTTTAGAACAATTATTTGCACCCAAAGAAGAAAAGTGAGATGAATGATTCATCAACTCTTTGGGTGTCTGTGTGCATTCTTTGGGTGCATTTTCCATTGAATATAGACCATAGAAGTGGAAATCCATCTAATCCCTGATCCAAATTCTTTATCTCATATTCATCCAAATAATCCTAAAGAATAAATACCATAACTTTGTGTGTGCATATCATACATTTATATCATAAGTTTGATCCAGGTGGATACTGGTGGCCACCCGCCTATTCCACTTGGGGCCCCACCATTGTTTCTTTCAGTTTTCCAGTTTCCCTAATTGTAGCAGAGTTTACTATTTTTAGCCGCTGTTCAGGTCCTAAACTTCCGGAGCCATTTTGAGGCCCTAAATGACGTTTTTTGGAAAAAACAGGAGCAACATGGAATTTCCTTTGATGTTTCTCATATGAAAAGTTGTAGTCCTCAGACAGATATTTATAACGAGGTTTTGTGCGCATCAAATGGAGATCGTATCCCAAAGTTATTTGTTATTAATGAAATGAAGTTTTATTTCTGATGCATCTCTGTTTTTATGTGTATTTTGGTATTTCATTGTGTTCCCACATAAATCCGAATCAGTGGTATCATAGTGGTTTGCTCTTTCTCGATCCTTCTTTGCATGTCCCTAACAAGGTCAGGGTAAGGCCCGATCTGGTTGAACCTCTACAAGATCAACCTCGCAAACCCCAACGACCGCCCATGGGGGAAGAAAAGAAAGATGATGGAGCAGGAGATTCTATCAAAATATTGTTCGAGTAGGCCCTCGAGAAACAAAGGAACGCGATGATGGATGAATTTGCCCAAATCCTTCAACAGTTTCCCACCAACGGCGCATCTACATCAAGCAGTCACTCTGGAGGCGCCACTCCTTTTAAGGTACAAGTAAACTTTGACATTCCCATATTTGAGGGCCAAATAGATGCAGATGTCGTAGATAAATGGTTGAATCTATTAGAATGATATTTCTCGTTTCATGAATTTCTCGACCAAGAGAAGATTATTTTTTCACTCCTCAAAGTCATCCCCCATGTCAAGGACTGGTGGGAAACCTACTGTGAGAAAAAGTACGAGGGGAACCCTCTCTATTCTCTGTCATACCCACTTGGAATTATTTCTGAGACGCCATCAAGGAATAATATTACTCCATGGGGAGCTATGAGGACAAGTACATAAAATGGACTACGCTGTGGTAGCAAAGGGATCAAGATGTGCATGAGCTGACAAATTTGTTCCATACCCTGCGCACAAAGTTAGGTATCAAATATTCGGAGAAACATTTGGTGTTGAAGTACTACAGTTGTCTACACATATACATTCAGGAGGAAATGGAGTTCCTCAACATCTCCTCTCTTGGTACACCCAGTATGTTGCCAAGACTAAGCATAAATTCAAACAGAATAAGTGAGGCTTTGGATCTGCGAATCAAAAGCAAGGGAAAGGTGCCCCGAACTACAGAACAAAGGACAAATCCAAGGCATGGCGACCTAAGACAATCTGCCAAAGTTGCAAGAAAATAACAAAACCGTGAAGCCGAAGAAGGACATAGGAAAGTGGTGTGAGTTCCATAAGAGCTCCACTCACAACACAAGTGAGTGTCAGGCCAAGCAATCACTGATGGCTGAGATGAAGGCTTATGAATCATATGCATGCTCTAACTCTGAATCAGAACCCAACAAGGGGAATGACATAGGTAAGCAGATTATCGATGTGGATCCCAACGCCATCATTGCCACCACGAAGATCTAGAATGAGGAAATAGAAGATCCAAAGGAGGAGGATTGTCTCTTCCACTCCTAGATGTGGGTAAAGGGTTCCCCGCTACAATTCATTTTATATAGTGGGAGCCAAAAGAACCTCATTTCAGCAGAGTGTGTGAAGCAGTTGGGCTTGCCGACCACAACACACCCACAGACGTACACCATCGGGTGGCTTCACCAAGGACAGGATCTCTGCGTCAGCTAGCAGTGTCGCCTTCCCTACAACATCAAGCCCTTCACTAATGAGGTATTATGTGACATTTCTCCTCTTGATGTTTGTGATGTATTATTAGGCCAACCATACTTGTGGAAGCAATATGTTGTGTATGAGTCTCGACCTCACACTGTTATTGTTACTTTGGGAAATAATTAGTACAGGATACTAGAGGTACCATCGCTTACCGTTATCTCTTTGGTTACTGCAAGAAAATGCAGTAAGCTCATTTCCAAACCGAGAAATTTTGTTTTCCTAATGATCCACCCTTAGGGAAAGAAGAAGACTATGGCCACGACCTCCAAATAGGGCTCTTCCGTACGGCAACAACAAATGAAAAAGATCATGGAGGAGTACGGGGACATCTTCACCTCACCCACAGGGGTGCCTCTGCACTGTCAGGTCAAACACCCCATAGATATGACCCTAGGTGCGCTGCTACCCAATGGATCGATCTATCAGTGCCCTGTTCTGGAGAACGATGAAATCAAGAGGAAAATTCAGGAGTTGTTGTAGAAAGGTCACATTCCAATGAGTTCATCACCCTATGGGAGCCTGATCACGTTGGTGCAGAAGAAGGATGGGACTTGGAGACTCTGTATTGACTATCGGGAGTTGAACAAGATCACTGTCTGGAATAGGTACCCGATCCCACAAATTGATGACCTTCTAGACCAACTCAAAGGGGCGAAATATTCCAGCAAGATCGACTTGAATTCCGAGTATCAGCAAGTACCAATCAAACCCTTCGATGTGTGGAAGACTGCCTTCAAAGCCAAGGAGGGCCTTTTCGAATGGTTGGTCATGCCTTTCGAGTTGACGAATTCTCTCACAGCCTTCATGAGGCTGATGGAAGACATCCTAAGACAATTCACCAACTCATTTGTAGCAGTGTACTTGGATGACATCCTGATCTTCAACCAGACTTTGGAAGAGAACCTCCACCACATCCGATAGATCCCCCAAACACTGCGGCAACACAAGTTGTGTGCCGATTTAGAGAAGTGCACTTTTGGCATGACCGAGGTTCAGTATCTGGGATAAATTATTGATGAACGGGGGGTACATGTGGATCCAACCAAGATCTGAGTCATTTGGGGTTGGCCAGCCCCAACCACTCTAACAGAGCTTCGCAGCTTTCTGGGTCTTTCTAATTTCTACCGTAGGTTCGTGTTGGGATTCTCTCATGTCACTTGGCCCTTGAGTCAAGTCACCAAGGGAGGAGTGAAAGAAAAATTATTTTGGTCAGAATCTCAACAGAAGGCGCTTGTAGAATTGAAACATCGCATCTGCTCTGCCCTAGTGCTCACATTACCAGACTTGCAACAACCATTTGAGATCAAGACAGATGCCTCTGACTATGCTATTGGGGCAGTTCTTACTCAACAGGGGAATCTAGTTGCATATCAAAGTGAGACACTATCCGACACAGTCTGCAAGTATCCTACTTATGACAAAGAAATGTATTCCATTTTGCAGGCTTTCCAACAAGGGAAGAATTACATTTTGGGGAAGGAAACGGTCATCCACATAGACCACCGACCCCTACAGTCCATACAGACATAAGGGAAGTTGCAGAACGATCACCATCATAAGTGGTCCACATATCTGCAATAGTTTCATTTGAACATAAATTACAAGAAGGGCAGCAAAAATAATGTTGCAGACTGCCTCAACCAACCACCAATCATGGTGATAACCACCGTTCTCAACTCTTGTGGGCATGGGTCTTATGATTGGTCACTTATCTACAAGAGAAATCCAGAATTCGGCCACACAGAGGGTACACAAGTTCTAAATTTTCACCTCCAAGATGCAGTGTTATGTCACCTTGGACACCTTTGTGTTCCTTCAAGCTAGCGTGCCAAGATGATTTGGGAAGCACACTACATTCAGGTCACTGGGAATTTTGGGGTCGAGAAAAGAGGGGCAGTACTGCAAAAGTATCTCTATTGGCCAAACCTTCGACAGGATGTCAGGAGGTACATCAGATCCTACACTGCTTGTGTTACTGCCAAACCGACTATAAAGAAGCAAAGCATCTATACTCCGCTACCTACCACTAGTCGACCTTGCGAATCCATATCCATGGATTACATTTCGTTCCTTCCTTCTACTAAGCATGGAAATGACTGTGTTTTCATGGTCGTCGACAGATTCTCAAAGATGGCCATTATGGCAGCCTGCAAGAAGAATATCACAACAGAAGCCATTGTTAAACTCTTCTTTGAATGAGTGTGGGTGCACTTTGGGATCCCACAGTCTATCATCTCAGATCAAGACAACAGGTTCCTCAGCATATTTTGGTCCAACCTCTGGTCAATGTTAGACACCAAGCTCACCAAGTCCACAAATTTCCATCCCCAAACTTATGGCCATGAAGAGGTCATCAACGGTATGATTGTGCACATTATGTGCATGTAAAATTCAAAGAATCAACGCACATGGGATGAGAACCTTACCTATGTACAACACAATTATAATCGGGCTCTCCACAGCTCAACCGGCCACACCCCCTTTCAAGTGGACTTGGGATTGCAACCACTATGTCCCATTGACATAGCCATGCCATTTGAGGCTACTCAGGCTGATTCGGCTCATATCCAGTCTAAAGCTAACAAGGCAAACAACTTCATTGAGTACATTAATAACATCCGCCAATAGTTTCATGGCATATTGGACAGAGCCAATGCTAGTGCCACACAACTTCTAGGTGGGCGACAAAGTGTGGCTAGATTTGCAGAAGGAGCGCCTTATTGGACACCACCACAAGCTTCGCCCGCTCCGATATGGGTTGTACACCATCATCAAGGTTGTAGGGTCTAATGCCTTCGAGCTCAGTATTCCACCATTCCTTTTTTTACACCCAATTTTCAATATAGACAGCCTTCAGTCCTACTTTCCACCTCTACTAAACACCTCTGACATTGCAGAACACCTCACATCAACAGAGTTAAACCAAGATTGCATGGAATAGACCACCACGGATCATATCATGGACATGAAAATAGAGAACACTCGCCAACAGAAGATCCAACTGTATCGGGTTGTCAAATTTGGCCAACTCCTACACCAAGGCAAATGGTTCACCAGGGACCAATTAGTTCAGCAGAAGTTTCCTCATCTCATGGAGGAACTCAACACAACGGGGATCATTGCTTCCTAATGGGGGAGGAATGATCCAGGTGGATATTGGTGGCCACAAAACTATTCCACTTAGGGCTCCACCATTGTTTCTTTCAGTTTTTTCAATTTCCTTAATTTTAGCACAGTTTACTATTTTTAGTAGTTTTTCAGGTCTTAAACTTTCGGAGCCGTTTTGAGGCCCTAAACAACGTTTTTTGGCAAAATCGGAAGCAACATGGAATTTCCTTTGATGTTTCTCACATCAAAAGCTGTATTCCTCGGATATATCTTTCTAACAAGGTATTGTGTATATCAAACGGAGATCGTATGCCAAAGTTACATCCCTGGGAAGATTGATGTACCAATTTACCCAAACAGGGCCAATAACTCTGGCACTTCATCTCATAGGGTTAGGTTATTGGATGTTTAGGGTTATCCATTGTTTCTCAATAATAAATAGGCCCTTGAGCCTCATTGTAACATAGTTCAGAGGCCTGTTCCCACCACATCTCTTCTCAGAGATAAGCTACCAATGCCCTAGCTAGTTTATTTCCATTCTGTCTGTAAGCATATTTAAGTTATTTTTTATTAATGAAATGAAGTTGTATTTCTGCTGCATCTCTTTTTTAATGTGTATTTTTGTATTTCATTGTGTTCTTGCATAAATCCGGATCAAATTTATAGATCCAAATATACATATCAAAAAATGTGTTGTTCTTGTAGAGCACTAAGTATATAAGACCCCAATTTAGATGGGTGTTTTCTAATGTGTAACAATAGATAAGAATGAATAACTTCCAAATATTAGGAGGGAATATGTGACAACCATGAGTATCTTCAGTAAATGAATGAAAAGGTTGAATCCTCAATCTCCCCTTCTCATTAACAAATGTTGGATTTGTATTAATCTTAGTGAAGTATTAGAATAGATATTAGGCTTGAAGAATAGTCTTTATGAAGAACATATTAGCATCCCTCATGATTCAAAGATCACATCTGCAACATCAAAACAACCCAATAAATTTTTATTACAATAAAATAATAATTCTTCAACGAAATCTCATAAACTAAAAAGGAGGAGAGAGAGTCATGATATCACCCCTCACCCCATGGAGAACCCTAACTTTGATTTCCCTTATCGATTTTGTACAGAGGAATCGAAGACAATGCGAAAAATTAATACAGAACAAGTTGCATTTCAATAATGATAGTTCATCTTTACAACAAATTGTGACTCCTAAGCTCTTTTAGTTGGCTCATTAAAAGTGTTTTCTCAAGCTCCTCCTCTTCAATCTTGCAGAGTTACTGCATGAGTTGCAATTTCCTGGACCTATATTTTAGATGTTTTTCCATTAAAAGATGGATTTCATGACCGCCATTTCTACCAGAGGACTCATCTCCAAAGAACAATCTCCTTTTGTTAAAACAATTGTCTTAGATAACATGGGTTTCCTTTAACTCCTTCATCTTGTTATCCAGCATTTCATTAATCCTAGACTGCATGTCCTGAAACTTTTCCTCACATTCCTGCCACATTTCCACACATATAGCCCGAGTTTCATTACACAGTTCCTCACATTTATCTTGTACATGTTTAATTTTTGTTGAGCTGTCACATATTTCCCTTACAGGTGAGTCTTCCATCTGTTGCTTGTGTCATTCATCTCGTATTTCAGTGCATATCGATGTCCGTGGGACGACTTCTAAACACTTCGGGACATTAATCTCTAAAGCTACAATATCTGAAACATGTGAAGCTTTTTTCACTTCAATCTCCTCTTCGGTTTTCAGTTCCTCATATTTATCTCATACCTATATATTTCCCACCGAGTCGTCACAGTTTTCCCTTGCAGGGGATTCTTCCATATGCTTGTGGAGTTCATTTTTTGTTCCAATACATAACGATGGATGTGGGACTACTTCGAAATAATTTGACACAATCATCTCTAAAGTTACATTCTCTGAAAAGAGAGAAGTTTTATTCATTTAATCAACATGACACCTGAATTTGTCCAACCTTAACATCGCAGAAATGAACATGGGGAAGCAAGAATTTGGTTTAATGGTCTCACTTACTCTTTTCTAGGTAAAATATGATTTGCATCCCTCAACTACCCTCAAATTCAAATATGGGAATAAATCCCCACTTCTATCTCCTAGATAAATAAATTGTTTTTTATCAGTTGATTCCTCTTCCAAGGAATTTTGTAGCATGTTCAGGTTCTTCTTCTGCAGTTGTTTCTGCTTCTAAGGAGTAAAGGGTTGCCTACTCTTCGCCTTATTTGAGCACCCACCTCTAATGAATAAGAATCTGCACCTGAAATTCAAGTCATGACCCTATATTTCTTCTTTGCCAGAAGATGATGACACTTCTGTTTATGAGGGGAAATATTAGTCATTTCACTGATTCTGACCCCGAAAAAAGAAGACCAGATTCAGAACGTGATTGTGAAATTTATGGAGGACGATTCCTCTAGTCCGGCTTCAATCGATTAGGATCTACATCGCCTCTGGATTTTCTTGGCTTAACAACTCTTCGTAGCATCTTCTGAGCTCTTACCCCTTCGGGCAACCCCCTTTGGGAAAACAAATTCATTCATTGGAATCGATTATGACACTTCTTAACCTACCCATGCATTTTTGTCACTGTCTATTGAGATCCAAAATTTTATATGTCGACCATTTCTCTGAACTTGAAATATGTAGGCAATTAATATAACCCTAACTAACCAAAACTCACCCTAACCAACCAAAATTCGCATCAAATGGTTGATAATTTTTCAATCGTCTAACACAAGATTGATGGTCCCAAACGATGTAGAGTGGCGACTGGGGGAGTTATTTTCAAAGGGGAACGCCTTACGGCATAGTAAAATACTTCAATTTCCACTTTAATTTTACATCAAACTTTATATAGAGAGACAAAGTAATTGAAATTAATTATATATGTGTGTACTTTTTAGTAGGAGAGAGATATGTAATTCCTTCACTAATTAATATGGAGCTGAAAAATGGCATGTACGTTACCAATGACATGTAAAAATAATATTGTACTACATGATACATAATTCATCTTATGTTAGAATGACATGTAACATTTAAAACAAAAATATATTAATAAAAAAAAAATTATTTTACCATTAATTATAAATAACATAAATTTTATCAACTTTATATTACTGACAAAGTATAATATTTTAAATTAAAAATTTACTTATATTTTCACTTTCAATGGTAAGTGGGAAGTATAATTTACTCCTTAATATGGAGTTCATATATAATATTTAAAACATATTAATAATAAAAGAAATTTTAATGTAGCTTTAAAATATTTTAATATCTCTCTCACAAACACATACATATATAGAGTGTTTTCTTATTCCCTGAATAATTTCTTAGGTATGATAGAGATTTGCTATTTCTTCAATGTTGAATATGGAGTTGGCATGCAACATTTTAAAAAGTATTAATTGCGAAAATAATTCAATGTAGAGAGACATATGTAACATTTATAAAATATCAATAACAAAAAAAAAAAAAAATATATATATATATATATATATATATAATACAAACAAGTGAGAATTAAAAAATTCTTATAGTTGAAACATTTTATTAGTGTTGTTCAAAACCACAATAAATATATCTTAACTCCATATCTACCAAGAGTTGAGAGGAATCAAATCTATTTAGGTGCAAACATTTCCTCAAGCTTTGCACTCAAAAATATATTCTCATCTTGAAATTTGATCCCTATCGACGCTTGATTATATATATATATATATATATATATATATATATATATATATATATATATATATATATATATATATATATATATATATATATATATATATATATATAATGTGTTGACCAAGGAATAAATTATGCATCTCTTTTAATTTGTGTTGTAATATCAATATTATTTTAAATTCCACTTGTCAACTTTATATTTTTTCCTATTTGGTTCACTGAACCTAGCGATCAGTGACCACTACATCCACTAAATATTTGTATTATGAATATCCACCTGAAGGGACCACTTCCAGCTAGAATATCCACTTGAAGGGAGCACGCCATGAAATATTTGTACCAAGATTATCCACTTGAAGGAACCACTTCCTGCTAGAATATCCACCTGAAGGGACCACTTCCTCCCAACTCAACTATAGAGCCTATCCACCTGAAGGGACCACTTCCTCCCAACTCAACCATAGAGCCTAACCTCGAGAGTGTCGAGATATTTGAACCCATGACCTCTCAAGAGAAAAAGATGCTTTAAAATGATGGGGACTCGACCAATTTAGCTAACTCTTGGGGCTAACTTGTCAACTTCATATAAAGTAGTGAAGGAGTTATAAATCTCTGGCAAACTTAAAAAACAAAAGTATGTTATAAACTAAATTAGAAATCCTTTCACCTTCCATTACTTTATCTCTCCATATAAAGTTGATGTAAAATTATGATAGGCATTGAAATATTTAATTTATAACAAATATTGAAATATTTTTTTAATTACTTTTACATTAAACCGTACTTATATTTTTAAAAGTTTTAAACAAAATTATATTAAATACTAAAGTCATGATAAATCTAAAAGGATTAACTTTGATAATTTCAGTTATGGTAACAATTACTCGGAGAAGGTTTTTCATACAAATATTTAGGTATTGATATTCATCATCAACTCAACTAGAATTATATCATTGAGAAAGGAATAATAGGTGGCTGGAAAGCTTATTATGTGATTGAAAACTATCTTAAGTCGACTGATCTTTTGGTATGGAGGAAAGCTTATTATGAGCTTGAAAACTATCGTAAGTTGAATGATCTTTGGGTATGGAGTAAAAAATTGTCCCTCTTTAAGACTCTTGTCACCCATGTTATTTTATATGGATGTGCGGTTTGGAGTTGTAGTATATCTAGATAATCTTTGAGGAAGATCGAGCTAATCCAAAAATAATTTATAACCTACAACCTCAAGATTAAAGGAAACACTCCCTGCCTTGTCCTCTTGATTGAAGCCAACCTTCCCCCATTGAAACCATGGCTATGTTTAGGTATCTGATGTATAAGAAAAATATCTACAACATGGAAGCCAAGAGGTTCCCCGAAATTTCTTCTAACTCTATCCAAAGCCCCCACCTTCGACTCAAGCAAGGCTAACAGAAAGATGCCCAGTTTTGGCACAAGTATTGGCAGGTAAAGGAGGAGATCATCTTGGAAATTTATAAGAATAATATTAAAAATACTAATTTTCCAAATTTAAGGATAAGTTGTGGGATGATAAGGAGATAGAGGGGAAAATAAAGCTAATGCATTATAACGAGGTGATAAAACCCAATATTTCAAACTAGAATTATCGTTTTGTCTTGACCAATGCTAAGAAGAAAATGAAAATTGCAAAGACAATAAATAATTCTCATGAGCCTCGAAATGAAACTAGGTGTTGGTCTATTCCCAAAACATCTTGGGATAAAAGAGTATGTCACATTTGAAATACTAAAAAGGTTGAAGATGAAACACTTTCTCCTGGATTGCCAACTCTTACTGACATCCGATCTCATTTCCAAATCTTTTTCCACACCACCAACCTTCTTGAATTGTTAAGTCAACAAAACTATAGTGATCTAGGAAGGCTTCTCTCCCTTCTTTTTGATCATAGAAATAAAATATTAAAGAGTGCCAATTAATCTCTTACTTTCTTAAGGCCCCATAAACCATATTGGTCTTAATGGATGTTAATCATTGTCATCATCATATCATCATTTTTTTTATTACAACATTAAATAAAAACATATTTTCTATATTAAATTATGAAATACTTCTCAACATAATAAATTTGATTTTAATATAAAATTATTAAATAATAATAAAGAATAATAAATTATATATATATATATATATATATATATATATATATATATATATATATATATATATATATATATATCATACCAACACAACACATATAACTACAATATTTTTTCTTTATACTATAATTCTTAAAAGACATAGTTATATATATATATATATATATATATATATATATATATATATTGGAAAAATTTATCATAACTCACAACGAGGACAATTATCATATTATTAGCTAATGCAGGATCACTCATCATATTATTCAAGGACAACCACACCACCTAAAATTACCCGTTAGTGGTTGTAAGGGGTAGGCTTTCACTCCTACCAGATCGTTCTGGGTCTTGGGCCATTGATCTGTTTCTTCAAATACGAAAAAGACAAACTCTTAATGAAACAAAAATATTTTAAGGACATACTCCAAGCCCAAAACATATCTCCATACCTCCTTTGTAGTTTCTTTAATTTCGTAAATAATTACATCTTTTTCTTTTGCTTTTTAAAGTATTTTTAAATTTTGTACCACTGGCATTAACCTTTTTTCTGTTTCACACTCACTTGACCTGATTCCATCTAAAAATGTAAATTTATAATGAATATTGCTCTCTCTTCTCTTCTCGTTTCTTTTTTTTATACTATAATTCTTAAAAATTATCTATTTAACATGTCTATTTTAGATGGCATTGTCTAACTATTAAATTTTTTGGAAATTAGTTTTGTCAAATTTTTATTTTTGTTATTTAAATTGAGATTTTGATTGCATATATGAATTTAACATCGTTAAAAATCCTCAAAACACTTAAATAGTGAAGAGTTCACAATTCAAACTTGTGATTCAAAAAATCCTTACTAAATTATAAACAATTTTAACCAGAAAAAATACCCAAAAACCATCTTAAAAAAATCTAATAGATAACGTAAAGCCATTTAAATCTCTCCTTTATAATTTCTTCGCTTATTAAAATATCAGATATTCAACTTTAGTTTTATGTATTGTTAAATTTTGTACAACTTAGATTTACATTACATTAAACTCTTGTGACTTGGATTCGATTAGTTAAGAATGTAAATTTAATTCGGTTTTCCGGTTTACAATAAAAATAAACATGGGGGACAAATGTGACGAAGGTTTCCAAAGCCAGAGAAGGCCCCTGCCACGAAGAAGGTTTGTCGCAGCTCTTGTGCTCTCCATGTCAACCGTAGCCTCAGGCCTTACCGTGACTTATTTGCTACTACAGAAATGCAAAGTACAAATCTATCCTCCATGAATTTTACTCTATCGTGTGCATGGCCTCCATACATCTGTGGCCAGATCCCAATCCTCATGAGTAGAAACCAATCCCAGCCATGGGCTGAGTAGATTGCTTGTACAGACCGCAGCACGAGTACCACGTCAAGCAGAGCGACCGAGACATAGGTCCAGGAAACATATATATGTCTTTTGAGTTTATATTTGTGCGAAAGGTCCAGGAAACATAGGGGAATCACACCTTCTGAGTTGATATTTGTGCTGAAGTTACAGGAAACATAGGGGAACCAGACTTTCCTCATCCATCAATGGATGAAAGAACGTTTTCATTTCTGTTGCATAGATGTATTGCTTATTTTCCTCCATGATGTAGCTGGGCTTTTGATCGCAGTTCAGATGTGTTGTGTTGATCCAAATCTGCAGCAAAGTCTCTTTTTTTTTCCCTATGTCCAACAATTACCATGGATCATTGTCATATATTTCTTCCAAGTCCACTTTATTATAAATGCTTTCATAATATCAGTTTTTTTTATCATGGCTTTCATACCGTATTAAGAATTGAGCACATGTGATAAAGCAAGAAAACTAATAAAAAAAACTTTGTCAGACTCAACAAATTGTATCAATTTCAAGATATAAATTTATATTACATCAATTTGATAATTCCAGATCAGTATATCTCATTGATGACTCCTCGATAAATCACTAACAACATTTCATCAAAAATAAAAATTAACAACTCATGACAATGTGGTATTGTGACTAATTTAACATGAATCCTCGTAAGATTGCATTCATGTGTTATTTAAGGCTATTGTAGTTTTGCTAATGAAATCAATTTTGGTAGTAGAGAAAAATTTGATGGTGATTTTGAAGTATCTCATGGTCACAACATGGTATAGAGTTTAGAGTTTATTGGATTAGTGGAAAAATGTTATATATATATATATATATATATATATATATATATATATAGAAAATTTAGGAGTTTTATATGTTAATTTAAATTCACTTCATTCAATGATATTATGACCTTTTTTCTTTTTCTTTTTTGACATAAAGCATTAGTCTTGATAGCTTTGATTAAGTTTAATAACTTTAGTTCTTACGATTAGTTGTCATTGTGATAGAAAATATGTGTTTAAATAGAAATATCATTTTGAAATGGAGAAAACTCAACTGTAATATTTCTTACACCATGATCAATTTTTTTCTTTCTTTGCTAAATTAGGAAACCCTTAGTTTGACTAATTATTTGAAGTCATAACTATTAATATCCTTCATCACAATATAAAATATTCATAATACTACATGCACTTAAGTGATCATATGGGAAGGAGTATTTGATGAGTATTTGGGTTTAGGGGTTAGATAATAGTAAGGTAGCTTCAATGAGATATGGTTTATGAACTTGATAGTAAGAAAATTGCTCCTAGCCTTACTATTTTCATCCAACTCACTAATGAATTCCATGCTCAAATGGTATAAACTTTGTACTAATTATAATTTATTTTGAACTTTTTGGGCTTTTAAATTGAAATGCATTACTCATTCATAAGTTAATTGGATCACTCCACAAAGTTCAGTTTATAAATGGTGTAATTTTATAAGCCATCATAACATGTGCTTGTAAAAATGTGAATTTGTATTCTAAATTTAAATCACATATATATGTTGTGACTGGTCATTTCTACTACACCAAATAATGATAGTAAAGTCACAATATCATATTTATCCACATCCTGAAACTCTTTTTTTTTCTTGCTTGTGTTCAATTTAAGAGAAAACATGGGCAGATTTACAAAGGGATTTAAGCATATTTAGTTGATCCATTTAAGTCATATAACAAAAATAAGATCAAATTATAGATCCCTAGTATACACATGCATATTCCTTCAAATACAAAAGCCTACACACAATTATATAATTTGTAAGCCCCAAGCAACATCACCACTACGACCTGGTACCTCACACCCATTCTCACGATTGAGCGCTTCGATGGCTCTCCCTTGGTTTGCGCACCCCTGTATGTCTCCACCCCCGGAAATTACTCTCGGTCGGGTCCCAATAACTCTCCCCGCATGCGATCCAGTTTTTCCTTCGTTCCTCTGTCTCTCTAGCCAGCCACCTTATATTCCTTTCGCTTGGCCTTCATCCCCCACATCTTGCCCCTGTTTGGCATTCCTATTTCCACGCGCAGTAGCTTTCGACAGCTGCTCTCGGCCCTCCCCTCCATTCCCCATCTCAAGCCACCTCCCATTGCCCCTCATCGTTGTAATTCGCCCCCCTAGCCTCGCGTGTGGTTTATGCCGCCGCCCGTGAACTCCTCCCGCCACCTCTACAAGGGCTGAAACCTTTGCAAGAAATTTCGCCCGTATCTTCGCTGACAGCATTCTGGCGCTAGTGTAGGAGCACTTTTGTAGTTTGGAAGCGGAGGCTCTCTCCCACCGCAAAACTACCCCCTGAGAAATGGTGGACAACGCCTTCCACTGGATTCCCGACCTCGGTCTCACAAGAAGCTGTGAAAATCTGTACAGTCGTGCAATTGACCTGCACTAGCACACCAAAATAATGCTAGCCATTGCGATTCAGGAGCAGAGCAACGTCAACAAGGAGCTGGAGAAGAAAATCGACGCGTTGTTTGACAAATTTGTGGCCTATGTGAGGGGGGTTCACCACCTCCACTTCATCGATCGCTCCTCCCCTCATTACGAACTATTAAAGCGTAGCTTGGCGAAGTGTCACCAGCAGGGGCCCAGGATCAAGGAGAAAGCTCAAGCAAAAGTCAATGCTCAAGACGTCGGTCCGTCTTCGCTCCACCGCCACTTCCTCAACTTGGAGGAGGGCACCCCAGACCGCCCGATCAACATGGATGAATACCTCAATGATGAAGAGGACGTGCAACCCCCCTCGGGTCCTTGACTTCTCTCAACTCCTCCTTGTTTGTTGTGTTTTTTGGATGTATATCACACGGTACGCGAGACCTACAAGTCTTTTTTCCAGCACCCATGGTGCTTTGGTTTATTGTAATTGTTTCTCATCTTTTGTCTTACCCCCTCAGATATTCTCCCATGTAAATTCCATCCCTGAGGGCGGGCCTGTTATAGCAGTCATGTATGGCTCCAGCCACCAGCCTCATGAGGCTGTCATGTATACTCTAGTTTTATAATTAATGTGAATAGATCCTCCCAATTTACAAAAAAAAAGGAAACGTCACCACTACTCTTCTGCAATGTATATCATAAGAAAACATTTGCAAAAGTAAAAACCCTTCAATTTTCTTATCGCGTTGTTATCAAAATAATTCCAAACCCATCATGACATCATGGGGGCTTCATTCGGGGATAAAAACCATACCACATGCATTCATATTGGGGGATATATATCAAGGAAAAATGACATAATAGGGTAAAGGGTTTTTATATTGGCAGGTATAAAATATGGAGCTCAAAATTAATGAAAAAATATAAAGAGGTATAAAAAATGTTAACGAAAAAAATGGATACCTACAATATCTAGTGAGAGTAAGAGTTTTTTTAATTGGGAAGGTGTATTGAGTTCATATTGGTAGGGGGTTAAATAATGTGATTTTTAGAGGTATTTTCCAATGTGTAGCTAAATTAAGGGTATTGTATAGTATACCACGAACACACGTTATATGTTAGAGGTTCATTTAGTAAAGCCTCGTGCATGACCTATGCTTCAAACCCAAATAAGTAAAGTTTGTCATAATTTATATGATTGTAATCAAATATCATTCCAAATAATAGTTTAAAAAAAAAAAAAAAAACTTCTCAACAATAAAAATTAATCCCAAAAGTAGAAATTAATCCCAAAATATCATTAAAGTATGGCTTGAAATACCATCGACATATTCCATTTAATGCATAAGTCAATTAGAAAAAAAATAAGGATATAAGTATTAGGTTATTCATTAACCTCTACTACTCAAAACCAAATGAATAATTTGACTATAGTATCATTTTGAATGATTAACAATATGACAATTCAAAATGATGAACATTTTAGTGAAATAAAATTCATTAATGGAAAAATGAAAGCAACCTTAAATGTAATAGAAATTATGAAATGGGCTTATAATAAATAAAGAAATATGAAAAAGTTTTAAGCATTCATGAAACCCTAAACCACACCTTTTTAAAAGCAACCCACTTAAAAAGGGAACGCAATTGATGATATATATTTTTTGAACTTGATGGTTGAATGGTATCAATGCTGGTTTTTCTATCTCGGCTATTAGTGACAAAACTATGACCCAAATTGAATTTCTTCAACGAGAAAATATAAGAAATGAGAGTTCATTAAGGTGATTGAACTTAGACTCTTATTAAGCTCCTTAGGGCCAAGCCAAACCATGAACTAAGTGCTCATCTACTCACTTTTTATCTCATACATGCAATCTCACATTGAATTATGTTGAAGTGACAAGTAGAAATGTAAAGTCGACACTGAAAAAGCCTCTCTCCAATAGAGCATGTGGTGTAATAATGAATTGTTGTATGGACTATGTCAAAATATAAAGGTTTCCCTTTTAATCTCCCCCACTAAATTATGAAGTCTACATTCTCTTGATTATAATAGATATCTACACCCATTACCTCCAATGTTTTGATAAAGTGGATTCATGTCAACATATTTGACTTTAAACCCTATGCGATTACCCTTTCCTTTCCGAAGAACATAACAATAAATGAATGAATAGCGAGGCTTTTACTTCTAACCCAATTTTATATAAATTTTCTATAAATGTTTTCTCATGGTGAAAGTAATACTTCTAGTTTAGTATTTTGGTTGAGATTTATTTTAATTTTGAATTTAAAATTATATAATAAAAAAAATTAATATTAATAAATAAATAAATATATCTTGATTTTATATTAAATCACTATTAAGAAAATTTATAAAAAAATTATTAATCAAAATAAAGAAAATTTATAATTTATTAGTGTGTTAATCAAAACATAAGAAATGTATAATTTTTTATATGCTTATTAAATTATATCTTTATTTTAAATTATTATATATATATATTATAAGGGGGAGTAACCCCGCGATTAAGATATATATATATTCTTAATCATGGAGATTTACTCCCACTTTATCATGGAGATTTTTTATATTTAAATAAGTTTTGTTACAATATTATTGAATAATATCATGATTAATAGCATTCTTGTTTATATGACCTTATTTTAATTAATCAATTTAATTAAAATGTAAAAAAAATATAATCATTTTGGAGATAAATCTCAACCATTAATTTGTATATATTATTATAAATATTCTAGAATATTACATGATCTATGGAAGTTAAAAATTGTTTGTTTAAACAAACTTTTATTTTATTTTCAATGTAAGTATTTTTTTTATCAAAACCTCTCTCCAATATTGAAATATAAAATGTATTCAATATAATAAATTCATTTTAAATACAAAATTATTAAATATTAATAAAAAGTTGAATAATAAAGCAATTAAATTTCAAAAACTTTATAATATTAAATATTTAAAATAAAAAATAAAAAATATATATTAATATTTATATACCAGGGTCTAGATAGTTGGCTAATGTTGTTGATTTAACAACTGAATTATAACCGATTGAAAAAAATTAGCCCAATTTCAAACCAACACCAATAAAATAAATTAGCCCAATTTACCGATAGAAAGCCTTACTTTTTATTTAGAATTGAATTCTTAAAAGGTATATTACTTTAAATTATAATTCTAAAAAGTATCTATAGGGCCTTCTTTTAAAATCTTTTATAGGTTTTCTGGATTTGTTAAATTATTAGATATTATTGTTAAATTTCGCATGACTTGACATTGCACTTTTGTCGAATTGACACTGACTTGACTTGATTCGACCACAAGCATGTAAATTTCTATCCTCGGGTCCGAAAGTCCGAGCCGCCTCCGTCACGATTATTAAGATAAACATAATTTGTGTGTTATTAAGTTTGTGGTCGTGGTAATTATCATATTATATTAGGTCGGTATGCTCTCTATAAGTTTCAGTCGGTCCTTCAATGGTTATAGCAATATCTTTGGCATTTGGTTTTCTGCTTCGACAATCTGAAGTAAAAATGGGCGCGGGCGGCAATTGTGGCGAGGATTTCCGTAGCGGGCAAAAACCCCTCCCGCGAAGAGGGCAGGTGAAGGTTGCCATTGCCGCAGCTCTTGTGCGCTCCATGTCTACCGTCGCTTCAGGCATGACATCTTCTGTGAAAAAATCCTTCTCACGTAGATCATCTTTTTGATGCTTCGCACTCAACTTCCTCTTGAAATGCTCACAATGTAAATAACTTGAGGGCATGCGATTTTGCAATGTAAATAACTTTTCATGCTGTTCTTGATTTTTCTGTCAACAAACGGAAATCATGCGTGTAGTGTGACTGTCAATTCAAGAAATAAAAACGTGATTGAAAAATCCTGCAAAAAAGAAAACTCAGGGTGCTTCTTGTTTTCAATCAATAGCTAATCCAGGGGTTTAACAGAAATAGCTAATAACAACTATTGCATATTGTGGCCTACAATTCACAGATCACTGTCTTATAATTATAGATTTTGGGGTATATCTTTTCAGACTTGAATGATGTAGGGTTAATGGAATCTGTGGCGAAACTCACTCTCAAACTTCAGACTTCAACTCCATTAGAATTGGTCGATGGGGCACCTCTGCTCTGGATCAGAATCGTCCGAATCACACCACTGCTTCATCCCCTGAAGCTCGAACTATAGGAATAAACTGCCTATGATGGTTTGGTTTAGTTTACACTACTGTAATGTGATGGTTGTTCATTGATTAAAAGGAAGGACTTGGCACTTTATCAAATCACTCGTTCCTAAGTGATTGGCTTCTTTCTTTCAAGTTGCTCTAGGTGTCATATTCAATCTCGGGTGCACTTGATCAGCGGTTTAGAGTGATTGAAGTCCTTCTTTCAAGTTGTTCTGGTTTTCATATTCGGTTTACTTCCTAGTGGATGTTAGCCTGGGTAAAAGCATCTTTCAAATCATATCTCTTTTTGTATTGTTCACACTTAAAAGCTATAATTATTCCACTTCAAAATGATGCTTCTTTGGAGACCTTGACTCAATTTCACTTTAAAATGAACTTGTGTAAGTAAACTTGACTCAAGTCAACTTTTACTCATGTGAATTCAGACCATTTACAATACGTTTTCACATCTTTAGATTCCAAATAATAATAATAATAATCTAATTTTAAGGTACTCCTTGTTTGTAGGATAAAGGACTTACTTCTATCTGCGAAGTCATTTACTAAGACATACAGACTCTACCTGCTAAGTCTACAAAGGCATACATACTCTATACCCTCTGGTTTTGAACCTGTAACCTTTTAGGAGGAAACACATGCTCTTAACCATTAGACCCACTCAAGAAAAATAAACTATAATGATAAAACTGGTTGTTGCATTAAATACCAAATAAGATAAGATGTAACTAAGAGGTCTATCTTTTTCAAAATTAGGAAACCATTATGATTATTATAAAAAGAATAATTGGTTAATCAAGTTAATTGATAAATTATGCATTTTCATAAAAACCCAGTTGGTTAATAAAGATTATATTAGGTTTGACTAATAGCTTGAGAAATGACCACTCAACCTTGAGATCCTATTACTAAATTTCTTTTCATAGCTAGAAGTAACTTTAAAATACATCTTATCACTATCTATTTTATACTCAACAATAATATTCTAAATATTATTAAAAATTATAATTTAAATAAATAATTTATGTATATATATTTTATAATTATATTTTAATAAAAAAATTTGAAATTAGAGAATGCGATCGTGCATATGGTTTCAGGCGAGCGAGAGATTCTATTATATGATGGATCCATTGTCTTTGTCCTGGTTTTTCTTTTTCTAACCGGATCTACCTCTGCTTTCTATATGTAGATAGCCATCGTACCAACAGAGCATATTATCTTACCTTATTGTTTTCTTTCAACGCTGTTTTCTTTCTTCGGAGATAATTTGTAGCAATATCATATTTCACAATCTCCAATTTTGTTCTTATTTAAATTTTATCAGTACTGGGGATAATCTGCCCCTATACATGTGGCTGCTCTTAAATCCTTTCTCATTGCTCATCCATCTGAGCTTACTTACAAGGGCGATATGCTGGATTTCTCGCTGATCTGATCTCAGCTGAGAACAATGTTGATCATGTACTGCTTTATATCAATATATAAAACAGCGTTTTTTTCTTCTGAAAAAATGGTTTAATTCTTGACTGGTTCGGTAAGAAATGGATGACCACAATCAGTGTACAGTTTCTATATTTATGAAAGTGATAAAGCTATCTCAAAGGCCATCTCGATCAACCAACTGGGTTTTACCTGCATTCGACCATGTTTGGAAACAACTTTTAAAAAATTTGTAACCCATTACTTTAAATGCATGAATATGTGGTAAATAACTATAAATTATGTGAAAGTAACAGATCACTTTTATGTGCGGCCGTATTATGACAACATATCACTTTATGGTTATGTGGTGATGAGGTTTCGTGTAAAGTAGGTAGTTGGTTTTCCTTATGATCGAGGGGTACACGGCATGATACAATATTATTTTAAATATAAATATAATAACCTCAATATTTAAGAACTAATTGGTATCAGTTTTAAATTATATTTTTTTTATTTTTTATTTTTTTCTAATTGTATAGTAGCTACAATAGATTTTCAATTTAAATTTTATAGGAAAAATTGAAATTTCATATCAAAAATTGAAACTTTATATATCTGTGTGTTGGAGCTGTATCCACTAACTAAACAAAAGTTTATTCTTTATTTTTAAATTGAAACTTTATATACTTGTAGTAGTAGACAATTTCGGCTAATGATTAAGGAAAAGTTAAACTTTATATACTTGTAGTAGTAGGCAATTTTGGCTAATGATTAAGGAAAAGTTAATTCTTTGCTTTAAGAGTTAAGGTTAATAGTGGAAAAACAAATTCAACACTTAATTGTCTTGGGGAAGAACTCCACAAATTAGACAAATCTTTATTCTTTGCTTCAAAAGTTAAGGTTTACAGTGGAAAAGCAAATTCAAGCTTGTAACCTTCATCCATATAAATTACACTTAATTTTTTTTTAAAACAAGGATAGTAATTCTATCCATCAAACATAGATATAAACATAAGAGACCTTATAATACTATGCATATACTATTATTGAAACCTAGAAAACAAACCACTTTGGATATAGAATTAAATGGCATGGACTAATTATAGACATAACAACATGGTCACAATATCTATTGTATCTATTGAAAACATAGCACAGTGAGTCAATATGTTTATCGTATCAATTAACTCTCGACTTGTAATAACATACAACCCTTCATTGCAATGATTATAAAGTTCACAAGGTTTATGAGTCTTGTTCTCGAGGCAGATTTAATAACCATAATAGGCATAATACATAGGGTACGAGGGATCAATCTATATAAATGATCCATTCCACAGTGTAAGAATTGATTTGCATAGAGTTATATGTTGTCAGTCCTTGGCTTCGAGTTTTTATTGCAAACCTTTAAGTCGGCACATGGCTCCACCTCCACCGTTGATCTGTCCTTAGCTTTGACGGTGTTGATTGCTTTCGAAACTCATTAGGGTAATGGCCTACCCTCGGCCAAACCCTAACCGCCTCATTTCTGTGGCTCCGTCGTGAGTGTTCGTGAGCTCTGCAACCTCGTTTCCATGCTGAGCAGAGACTAACACACCAGTGAGCTCATCATAGGGTAAGTTCTCCACATGGGCATTCTACAGTTTCCATTGTTTTTTGAAGAGTCTCATGCTCAGAACTTCTTTGTTGCTGCTTAGTGACCTCAATCGTTTTCATTCGCTTGATAGAGATCTAGACCGCCATGCGGCCATGGCTCTCCATTTTGGATTTGAATCTCTACATCAAGTGTCATTTCTTCTCGACCACCTTACAAGTAATACCCTCTGTCAACTAGCTTGGCATGATAGTCCCACTTTTCTTTCAAAAAAATAGTTGGATTTACGCACAGATTTAACCCCAAATTAATTACAAATGTTCAGTGTTTACTACAGGTTTGAGGGTTCATCATTTCAGACAGGCCCAAGGTAATAAAATCTCTGCCTCTTGCGTTATCTCTTCTTCATGGCTTTACAACGCCCTGTTTTTAAGTCTTTTTGACAGTTTAATTCCTCTTCTTTTGCAGGTAACGTTTTCTACCTTAGCTATCCATCAGCGCTACTATTTCTCCAGCAATGGACATAGTCTCAGGATTCTCCATTTACTGTCTCTTTCAGGTGCATAAGTTATTTTCCACAGTTTGATTTAATGAATTTCGGCACTGTGTACTCCGGTTCACGGGTTACAAACTTGCAAGCCCAGTAAGGGTTTTCTTTGTGTTTTTTCCCTTTTCTATGGAAGTTGAGGGGCATCTCCCCATATTTCGATAGGGTTTTGAATTGGTTTTCGTTATTTAGCTTTTAACTGTAAATGGATATTATTTTGATTATGGGTATGAAACCCAAATGGCCTCGTCGGAATATTGTATCGGTTTGTCGATACTTATGGTAAAGGATTGGTTATGAAACCCTTAATATTTTTTTATTTGAAGTTACACAGTTGCATTTATATGGCTCTTTGTCGCCTATACATATGACCTGAACACAAATTATCGATCTCAATCATAATAGCGTTTTCTTTTAATTATATTCTCTATGTCATGTGGTTCTTGCGGAATACAAACTTCGGCTTCATCATTAGTCTATACATTGAATATACTATAGTACTCCATGTTTCCTTCATGTATATATAGATTTGTAGTATTTGAGGAGCATAGCCATATATATGCATTTTGAGTTTCCATTTATTATGTATAATCTCGCTCCTTAAATTTCTGTAGTGTTTAATATTTGTTTTGGCATATAGTTCATAATTGCTACTGTCTGTACATATAGTTCAAGATCGCTACTGTCTATACATGCAAATATTCCATTTACAGTTTTCATTGGTTTTAGAGTCTATTTTAATACTTTTAAAGAAAGAAAGAACAGTTCTCTACGAACCTTTGTTTTCACACAGTAATTACTGTTTTACTTACAGATTTAATAATGTAACAGTCTACACTATTTACTCTCTGCTTCCAACTTTATTCTAGGTGAGTGTCCGGACCACTCTAAGGGTAATAACCCCTTAGTCCGTGTACTAGCTAGATTCCACTTGCAAGACAAACTATCTTTTTCTTGGGGTTGATTCCCTAAGTTTAAGACTGTCAAACCTGCTAAATTTACAGTTTTCTTTCACCCAGAATTAAATATCATAAGAGTCAGTAATATAAGTACATAAACCTTTTCCCATAATCATTTCCTACAGGACTTTCTTACCTTGTAAGTTCTTATGCCAGAATAAATACACATAAGTTAACATTTCTATTCCTATATCTATGCATACAATTTCACATGGAAAAACATTCAAGATTATTTTTAAATCATGTCTACTTATCTCACTTTCTCTGACTTTGATGGCTTCCGCCCAACCTTGAGTGAGGCGATAACGTCCTCCACTCCCCCCGTGCTCCACACCAAGGTAGAAATTTCACAACAGTTTTCTATCTAAGGAAGTAGACCTCAAGACTCCTATCCAGTGTCTTGTCCCAAGTTAGATAATAGAATTCCACTAGTTCTCCACCAGCTCTGGAAGTTATATTTCTTCAGCCTCTAGTTATCTTTCTTTTCCTGTACATAACCCCTTTCCTCCTCCAAGATTTTATTTTCATCCCGAGAGGAAAGGTAACTGCCAGTAACTGCTTTATTCAACTACCTTGGAGTCTTGGAAACTTTTACCATCAGATTCATGGTACCATACCATAAGTGGAATATTACTTTTTTTTTTTAAAGTAAGAAACTTGATTCATAACTTTTTGATTAACATAATTTTTAATCAGCTAATTAAAAGCAAATACTTCAATGTCTAATTAATCGAAAATAAAAATGTCTTTTAACAAAGTAACAGTAAACATGGGTGTTAGAACTTCCCCCGCTTGAAATGAACATCGTCCTCGGTGTTAAGTCATTCCATCGAACAGTCTAGGATATGCCTTCCGCATAAAATTTTCATCTTCCTAAGTCACCTCCTCCAGGCTAAAGTGCCACCATTACACTTTAACTTGGGTGATAGCTCGCTTCTGGAGCGTTATTTCTCTCGGTTCGAGGATACGTTGAGGCTCTACCAGAAACTTGTCGTCCGGTTCGACCTCGACATTCTGCCAATGTATTACGTGCTTAGGATCATTTATGTATCTTTTAAGTATAGATACATGGAACACATTATGCACTTGTATGTGTCCTGGTAAGGCTAATCGATAGGCTACTGGTCCCACCCTTTCCAAGATTTGGAAAGGCCCACAGAAACGGGGAGCCAATTTAGCACAAGTAGTCCACCTCAGTGTACTCTTCTTGGGTCTAATTCTCACATAGACATGGTCTCCCACCTCAAACTCCCAGTAGGTCCTTTTTCGGTCCACATACACTTTCTGTCTATCTTGCGCACTCTTCAAATTCTGTCGAATCTTCTTAACTTCTTGCTCCATCTCAGCCAACATTTCTGGTCCAAGCATTAATCTTGTTTCAGGACCGCCCCAATTAATAGGCGTCTGACATTGTCTTCCATATAGAGCTTTAAACGAGCTCATCTTGAGTGATTCTTGATAATTTTTATTATAAGAAAATTCTACCAAATGTAAGTAATCCTCCCATTTTGTTGGTTGTTGAATTACATACATTTGCAGCATGTCTTCCAAGATCTGGTTTACCCATTTTTTTTGCCCATCCATCTGAGATGGTAAGCCATGTTGAATTGGATTTGAGTGCCTAATCTTGTAAATAGTGCCTTCCAAAACGCTGAGGTAAACTTCACATATCTATCTGAGATGATTTTTTTTGGTATACCATGTAATCGGAATATTTCTATCATAAATATGTCAACAATATGTACGGTTTTAAAAGTAGATTGTACATGAATAAAATGGGTTGCTTTGTTCAAGCGATCCACCACCACCATAATGGATTCATTATGTCACTTTGTTCTGGGTAAACCAACAATGAAATCCAGCGATATAACTTCCCATTTCATTCTGGTACCAGTATTGGTTGTAATAAACCGATTGGGTGCTTATGTTCAAATTTTCCCTGCTGGCATTCCAAACACTTGGTCAAATATTCAACAATGTCTTTGCGCATTCCTGGCCAAAAGTAGTCTTTTTTGATAGTTGTTAACATTTTCTGATAGCCAGGGTGCCCAACATAGGAACTTCTATGATACTCATCCATGATTAGTCCTTTCAAACTTATTTGATTAGGGATGAATATTTTGCCTCGAAAAATTAACATATTTTTTTCATTGATGACATAGTCTAACTATTTTCCTTGTGTTGCCATATCTTGAGCTTGCTGCCACGGGAACTGATATTTAGGATCCTTTCCTGCAGTCTTCTTTACCTCTTCCTAAAACTTGAATTCCACATCATTAAAATATAATTCATAAATATGATGTAGCTTTTTGCTTAATGCATCAGCTACTCGATTCTCTTTGCCTTTAACATGTTGCATTTCAAAATCGAACTCGCTGAGGAATGCATTCCATCTTTCCTGGCGAGCATTCAAATCAGCTTGTTTAAAGTAGCTGGTTAGACTGCTATGGGCAGTATTTAGTACAAACTTTTTTCCCAATAGGTAGTGCCTCCATATCTTGAGTGCATGCACAGCTGCAGTCAAATATAAATCATAGGCAGAGTATCATTGCTCGTGATCTCTTAACTTCCTGGATTCATATGCCACCACTTTTCCTTCTTGCAATAGCATTTCCCCTACTCCTTCTTTACTTGCATGAGTGCATAACTCAAATTCAAAATTTGGATTTTCTACCTTCAGAACAGGAGCAGTGGTCGATAATCGTTTTAATTTCTCAAAACTAGATTGGCATTCCATGGTCCAGTTGAACATCCGCCCCTTGCGCTACAAGGAAGTTATAGAAAATGCAATTCTAGAAAATTCTTCTATAAAACATCGGTAGTAACCATCCAGTCCCATGAAAGACTGAATATCTTCCACATTTTTAGGAACCTTCCATTCCATGATAGTATTTATCTTTTTAGGTTCAACTACTATTCCTTCAACTGAAATGATGTGTCCCAAATACTTTATTTGTTTCTTGAAAAAGTCACACTTACTAAATTTGGCGTATATTTGATGGTCTCTTAACATTTTCAACACTATACATAAATTCTCCTTATGTTCCTCCTCATTTCTGGAATATATTAATATATCGTCGATAAAAATCAAAACAAATTTATCTAGATATGGATGGAATATGCCATGCATTAAGCTCATGAATGTTGTTGTTGCATTGGTCAAGCCAAATGGTAGGACCACAAATTCGTAATTCCCATATCTGGTTCGGAAATCTGTTTTATAAATATCCTCATATTTTATTCTTATTTGATGATGCCCCGATCTTAAATCTATTTTCGAAAATATTGTTGCCCCTTTTACTTAATTGAATAGATCGTCAATTCGAGGCAAAGGATACTTATTTTTAACAGTCAATTTATTAAGTTGTCTATAGTCCATACACATCCTCATAGTGCCATCCTTTTTCCTTACAAACAATACTAGTGCTCCCCAAGGAGACACACTGGGACGGATATAACCCTTGTCCAACAATTCCTACAATTGCATCTTCAGCTCTGTTAACTCAGTCACACTCATACGGTAAGGTGCTCACGATACCGGTGCTGCTCTTGGCATTAATTCAATGGTAAAGTCTATATCTCGCTTAGGTGGCAAACTAGGTATGCTCTCTGGAAATACATCCATGAAATCTTGCACCACTGGTATGTTTTCCATTGTTGGAGCCTTATCTTTGGAATTGGCAAATCCCACCTGGATCGCATAGATTTGACATCCCTTCCTAATGCATCTTCCTAGCTGGGATGTTGTAATAAGACGCAGCTGAAGGGGCTTCTTAATTCCCTTCAGCTCTTGACGTGTTCCATCTTCAACCTTATAGTAAATAATCTTATCCTTGCAATCTACTAATGAGCAGTGTGCTTCCAACCAGTCCATGCCCAATAATATATTATATGAGCCTAAGGGTAGAATGTTTAGTTCAACCCTTAAACTCTGATCCTCGACTTCAAGAAGGTAGTTGGAAACTTTGGCATGAACTTTTTGTTTTGTCCCGGTGGCCAGCTATACTAACCAAGGATTTTTAAACTTTTGGCCCTGTAGTTTATTTTTTTCCACAATCTGGGGGTCTATATAACTTCAACTAGCACCAGGATTGACCAAAATAGATATGGGATGAGAATCCATCTTACCTTCCAGTTCTATCATAGTTGGCTGGAAATCTGATTGTCGATCTTCTAGTGCAGCGTTGATTCTGGGTATACTTCATGCCACATCTCCCACGGTAGATTCCTCTTGCATTTTAGCTGCAGTTTCATTCCTCCCACGATGCAGACAGTTTTTATAATAATCTCCCTCACCGCATCCACAGCACTGCAATGGTGGTTTCTGTGGCCGTCCTTGATTCGGTATGTTGGAAGCTTCTGTGGGTTTGTCCTCGGCTGTCCATCTGGGTCTTTGAGGATGTTTCCCAGTTTGCTTACTTGTTGAATTCTTTATATCAACCTTATAATTTCCAGGTCTATTATTTCTGAAATTGGAGGAATTTTTTTGTCCTTTCTTGGGTGGCCAATTTCTTCCCACTTCTCCTTTGGCTTTAGACTGCTGATAGTACATCCGTGCCTTCTGGATTACCTCATCCATCGTTTTTGGGCCTACAAACTCAATTCTCTGTTTCATATGAGTAGGTAGACTACACAGAAATCGTTGTACCTTTGCCTTCTCATCTTTAAATATGGGACATATCTTAACAGAGAAGTGAATTTGGTGATGAATTCATCTATAGATAGTTGGCTTAGCCGTAAATCATTAAATTCTCGAGATTTTTCATTATAGAATCATTCGGTCATGTACTTATACTTAAAGTATCGCTGAAATTCATCCCAAGTTACATTCTAGTCTTCGATTCCACGTACGTTTTTTTCACTTCCTCCCACCATAACGTGGCCTTCTCTCACAATTGGTAAATTTCCAACTGAGCTTTGAGTTTTTTGTCATACTCATATACTTGAAAATATTTATTCATGTTAATGATCCAAGCTTTTGCCACATCTTCAGCCTCTCCGTCGAATGTAGGGGGTTTAATCTTCCAGAATTCTTCTTGCAGATCCACTCTCAGCTTCCAGTTCTTGCTGATCGGAAGCATTTTCAGACTCAGCCTCATTGCAAGTCCTGCTCTTGTTGCTTTGATGGGTGCGACTTCCTTCAGGATTGTCAGGAATATGTTTTTGTTATTCGCCTTGTATATGGGTTTCCCTTTCTGGGCTAGGCTGTGCGGTGGGATGATTTTGTTTATCTAAAAGAATCTCAAGTATCTTTTCCTTCTCCCTCATCAGTCTTTCGTTGTCACTTCGTACCCGGACCATTTCCGTTTGAAGTTGTTGCACCGTATCCAACAACCTATTGTTTTGTCTTTGTTGTTCTTCCAACAATATGCTGGTTTGCTCGTGTTGATCTATACTTAACTGCAACCACATCTTTGGATTAGTTTCTTGATTAGACTAGGGGTGAATTCCCCCTGTAGTTCTGGGAGTTTGATGTATTGATCCCCTTCTCATGGTTATTGATAAATTCATTCCTTTAGATTCCTTTTCTATGCACATTCACACGCATTAATTGTTATGTAAGTGACCCCTTATTGGTCCTAACATTGGAACACCGCTCTAATACCACTTGTAATGTTCATCCATATAAACTACTCACAATTTTTTTTAAACAAGAATAGTAATTCTATCCACCAAACATAGATATAAACATAAGAGACCTTATAATACTATGCATATACTACTATTGAAACCTAGACAACAAACCATTTTGGATATAGAATTAAGAGACATGGAATAATTATAGACATAACAACATGGTCACAATATCTATTGTAAACATACCACGGTGGATCAATATGTTAATCGTATTAATTAACTCTCGACTTGTAATAACGTACAACCCTTCATTGCAATGATTATAAAGTTCATGAGGTTTATGAGTCCTGTTCTCGAGGCAGATTTAATAACCATAATAGGCATAATACATAGGGTACAAGGGATCAATCTGTATAAATGATCTGTTCCATTGTGTAAGATTTGATTTGCACAGAGTTATATGTTTTCAATCCTTGGCTTCGAGTTTTTATTGCAAAACTTTAAGCTGACACATGGCTCCACCTCCACTGTTGATCTATCCTCACAGCTTTGACAGTGTTGATTGCTTTCGAAACTCGTTAGGGTAATGGCCTACCCTCGGCCAAACCCTAACCGCCTCATTTCTATGGCTCCGTTGTGAGTGTTCATGAGCTTTGCAACCTCATTTCCATGTTGAGCAGATACTAACACACAAGTGAGATCATGATAGGGTAAGTCCTTCACACGGTCATTCTACAGTTTCCTTTGTTTTTTGAAGAGTATCATGCTCAAAACTTCTCTATCGCTGCTTAGTGACCTCAATCATTTTTCATCGCTTGACAGAGGTCTAGATTGCCATGCGGCCATGGCTCTCCATTTTCGATTTGAATCTCTACATCAAGTTTCATTTCTTCTTGACGACCTTACAGGTAATACCCTCTATCGACTAGCTTGGAATGATAGTCCCGCTTTTCTTTTAAAACAAAGTAGTTGGATTTATGCACAAATTTAACCCCATTTTAATTACAAATGTTCAGTGTTTTATACAGGTTCGAGGGTTCATCATTTAAGACAGACCCAAGGTAACAAAATCTCTGCCTCTTGCATTATCTCTTGTTCATGGCTTTACAACGCCCTGTTTTTAAGTCTTTTTGATAGTTTAATTCCTCTTCTTTCACAGGTAACGTTTTCTAACCTAGCTATTTGTCGACGCTAATATTTCTTCGGAAGTGGAAATAATCTGAGGCTTCTCCATTTACTGTCTCTTTCAGTGCATAATTTATTTTCCACAGTGTTATTTAATGAATTTCAGCACTGTGTACTCCAGTTCACGGGTTACAAAATTTCCGACCCAGCAAGGGTTTTCTTTGTGTTTTTTCCCTTTTCGGTGGAAATTGAGGGGCATCTCCCCATACCTCGACAGGGTTTTGAACTGGTTTTCATTATTTAGCTTTTAACTGTACAAGGATATTCTTTTGATTATGGGTATGAAATCCAAATGGCCTCGCCGGAACACTGTATTGGTTTGTCGATACTTATGATAAAGGATTGGTTATTTTTTTTTGAAGTTACATGGTTGGATTTATATGGCTCTCTGTCGCCTATACATATGGCCTGAACACGAATAATCGATCTCAGTCATAATAGTGTTTTATTTTAATTACATTCTCTATGTCATGTGGTTCTTGCAGAATACGAACTTCGGCTTCATCATCAGTATATACATTGAATATACTATAGTACTCCATGTTTCCTTCGTGTATATATAGATTTGTAGTATTTGAGGAGTGTAGCCATATATATGCATTCTGAGTTACCATTTATTATGTATAATCTCGCTCCTTAAATTTATGTAGTGTTTAATATTTTTTTTGGCATATAGTTCATAACTTCTACTGTCTATACATATAGTTCAAGATCGCTATTGTATGTACATGAAAATATTCCATTTACATTTTTCGCTGGTTTTAGAGTCTATTTTAATATTTTTAAAGAAAGAAAGAACATAATTTCTTAAACATTATTAAGATAAACATAATTTGTGTGTTATTAAGTTTGTGGTTGTAGTAATTATCGTATTATAATTACAAATATATCAATAAATTTTTTATAGTTTGTATATGAGGTACTAATGAGATTCACCAATTTTTTTAAACTTCAAGATAATTTGTTGTCCTTAAAATTTTCCCTACTACCTTCTCTTCCCATCGGCTCCTTTCCTTCTCTACATGTGGTATTGGGTTGTGACTTAGGGAAATCATGCTGGTGATGAGGTCCCCCACATCCTCAACAAGTGATAGGAAGTGGGTTTCTGAATAGAGTTTTGTGGAGCCCTCTAGAATAAGCTTCTTCTCCTAGAGCCTCTAATCCTACTTGTAGTTCCACACATTTTTCCTAGAATCACATGAGTCCCTGAAGATGTTGGTGAAGCTACACTAACAACCATTGAAATCCCTACTGCTACTATTCTAGGTACAACCCTCTTCCCATATCATGGTGACCTATAACTTCCTCCCATGGAGAAGGTCTTAGGGACCTTCCTCGCAAATCTTCGTCATTTCAGAAAGACAACCCTTGTCCCCCCTTTTAATTCCAAGTGAGATTCTATGTAGCAAACATTTTCATATGATATATCATTCAAGGATGGTTTCCATGACCGTATGATTACCCTAATATTAGGATTCAACCCATAAATGAAACTATCTACCTGGTACTGATCATTGTCCATGTATGTGACATATTTGACTAATTCCATGAGCCTTAACTAATAATTTTCTATTGTTTGATTTCCCTAAACCAAATCATGGAAGGCTCCTACCTATTATTCTTCATAATATGTTGGTAGATACTTTTTTTTAACCTTTCTCAAATAATTCCCAAGTGATAATGTAAGGAGTGAAGAGAATTTGTCTTTCCAAGTTACCCCACCAATTTGAGGTGTTATCTCTAACTTTAAATATTGTTATGTTGGCCTTCGAATTGGAAGTATACTCCCTGTTGGCCGAATAAATTTATCTTGCAGACAAGATCGATCTCCCTAGTGTCAGAAGACAATCTAGCAACAAACGAACAACTAAGTTTATCTTTCTCTAAATATATTCGTTTTACAAATAAATGCTATAAAGGTGTCGATCCTACTTGAGATCCAAATGCTTATTTCCAGTCGTAAAGCTTCTGTCGCATCAGTAGTTCTTCCGTCGCAACAATAGTCCTTCCGTCGCAACAAGAGTTCTTCCGTCGCAACAATAGCTCTTTCGTCGCAACAAAGTGCCATCTTTCGTCACAACAAAGTGTTGTCTTAAAAAGACCTGCAATCACAAGCAAACAAATATTAAATAGCACCTGTATAACAAATAATTATAAAACATACCTATCATAGTGATCAAGGAATCTATGAAATAAATGATCAAACGACAATGTATTGAAATAAGCAATTGAACGACAATTTATTAAGAAAAACAAAACTTGATTGTATTAATCTTAAAATAACAGAAGAACCTTACAACCTTAGCCTTGATGTTTGAATAGGCCTTCCCGGGGTCTGAAGCAGGAGTCTCCTCTACTTTGATAAGTCTTGCACTCTTCCTCCAGGAGCACATAGAGGTATGTGATATTTCCTCTCAAAAGCTCAGCATAAATAAGTCTAAATCTCAACAACACTTCAACTCAATCACACATAAAGCTTGAACTCCCTTTAAGGCTACCCAATGCCTCTTTTTATAGAGCGGATGAGGAGGTTAGGGTTCCACCTTTGAAGGGATAGAATCCTCCTTCAAAGGGATAGGCCCCTCACATCAAGGGATTAGCTCCTTTAGGTGTGGGATGCATGAACCTTATTAGAGCGTACTCATCCCCAAAAAATCTCATCTAGAACCTTCTAGAATTGACCTCAAATCAGCTTTTTAACTTTTGTTTCTCGCTTTTTTGACTTTGGAGGGGGTACGCAGGCATAACACTGGAAAACTGTGTTCTAGAACGTAGTTTCTCTTCACATTACCTACGTACCCTAGCCAGAAACGCAGGTAAGCCTCACATTACCTGCGTACCCAGGGTTTTTGAGCTTCTTAGGGTTTTTTTTCTCCTGTTTTAGGGCTTGACATGAGGAGTCAAGGTTGTAAGACTTGCAAAGGAGGTATGTATGAGTGTTAATGAGCTCATACAGTCAGCAGAATGTCAAGGTGACAGTTTTTAAGTGCAACAGATTCCCCTTAAAGTGCAAAGTATGGAATAGATGAAGATGAAGTATGTTATATATGAAGAGTGAAGTACTTTATCATTTCAAGGATCATCCTATGGACACCCTGGTCAGAACCTGTAAAAACATTCAATGAAAAATATATATATGTAAACATATCATCGCTGAGGAAGGCATTCCCATACTTAGATCAAAACTAACTAGAAAACTTATTTAAACTGTTCTGATACAGGAATCATTTTCAATACATCAACAATATAGAAATATGTAGACACAGCATGGACATAGCCATCTGTTTATGAATAGTCTACTGTATAAATGAATAAAAAAAAATTCCTCGCACCTTGGATGGTGGAAACTAGATCTAGCGTCTTGATTTCCACTTCTCGAACCAGTACGATTCTATCCATGTGAATGAATGTGTCGAAGTCGAACATGCTAGAAACCAATTGATTACCAGTCAATAATGTAAACTGTTAACAAGTGTGAGAGTAACCACCAATAATTTCAATGGCTCTCAAAGTACTCAGTACAATCCATGAAATGTGAATGAATGAGCTGAAGTCGAACATGTCACGGAATCATTCGATCGAAGGTCAATGATGCAACCTGTCGTCGAAGGCGAGAAAATTGCCATTAAGGCATGCAAATTCCAAGGTATTGGCAATTTCTAGATCAACTTCCTAGATAATGAGTTGTCGTCGATAGAAAGTGATTTGTCGTAGGCAAGCCCACAACACGATATCATAGATCAAGTTTTGAAGAAATATATGGGCAAGGACTGACTCAGGGATGGTCAAAATGGAAGACAAATATTTTGCAGATGAATGGTTTGTTTGAACTGTCCTCTTGAACACATAACGACATTGCAGATGGTTTGGTGACAATTGACCCAAAGCTAATACCCAGAAACCCGCTGAAGAATTTCAATATGGTTTGATTAACTGTTAGGCAAAGGATTTTCCCAACCCAAGTGAACAAAAGTGTCGTGTTCAAGAGTGGTTAAAAATTTTCTGAATAATCAGAATGTAACAAATAGGTTCGTTTTTCTCTCTTTCCCCCCACCATTTCTGGAAAGTACCTCTTTATTTTTGACAAGCTTGAGGAGGATAACCTTTGCTTGTTTATAAGCTCATCCTTCGGATGAGTCTAACTTAGTTTAAGATTCGAACCCTAAGAAGGAGTGGTTCGTTCCTGCTTAAAAATTGAACAGGTCCTTTACTGTTAAATTTTAACGAGTCTAGTATAGGAGAAACTTGGTGTTTTTCAATTTTAGGGAGTTAGAAGAAAAACTTAAGAAAAATCCGTGGGTGTAATTTTTCGTAAATTTAGTCTCTCGAGCCCGAAAAAGGATAAAATAATGCGGAAGAGAACTCTATTGACCGTAATTAGTCAACGTATACCTTTTTCGTAAATAGTCCATTTCAGTCCAGAAAAGGGGTAAACTTATACTGAAGGGACGACCATTCATTTACTTTAACAAGTTCGAATATTCAAGTACTCGGCAATCTTTTCATTTTTAGAGAGTCTGAAAAGGGCTTAAAAGAGGACTCCAAGGTTTCGCTTTTTCGTAAGTTTTAACGAGTTCGAAAAAGGGATAAAAATGTACTCATGGTTTTCACTTTTTCGTAAGTTTTAACGAGTTCGAAAAAGGGATAAAATTATACTCCTATAGCCGACTTTCAATTTAATTAATGAGTAGGAAAAGATAGAAAGAACTGGGCATTTTCATGTGTTTTGCGAGAATGAAAGATAGCAAAATAATCTCGGGATTTTCATGAGTTTAACGAGTCTTGAAAATAATAACCGAAATGGACTCGAAATAGGTTTCATTTTTATACAAGCTTGAAACGTAGGAAAACTATGCTTGAGAGTGGTTTCATTTTTACACAAGCTTGAAACAGAGAAAAACTATGCTTGAGATAAGTTTCAATGCCCCTAAGCATAACTGCTAGAGCACATGCCCCCCCAGCTTCATTGCATTCAACTAAGTAGACTACTGGTTACTAATAGCTAGATGGAATGAAGGTTCATTTACGAGATCATATGAAAGACCCAACCTAAAACTGTAAGAAAATTATGCAAAAACTGAAATAACTAACCTAAATATACGACTTAACATTTATGAGATCTAGTTAAAGACTCGACTCAATTAGGGGAGGATTTGTTTCATTTTTTAACGAGCTTGACACAGGAAAAGAACTATGCTCATTGCAACATATTTAATTTTTTAACGAGGTTGACACAGTAAAAGAACTGTCCTCAAATATACTCTCTGCAGTCTACCTATATAGCCTACTGATTCATTTTTTAATGAGGTTGACACAGGGAAAGCACTGTCCTCATGGCCCACTGATTCATTTTTTAACGAGGTTGACACAGTAAAAGGAACTTTCCTCTTGATCCACTGATTCATCTTTAATGAGGTTGACACAGTAAAAGGAACTTTCCTCATACCTGATTCATTTTTTTACGCGGTTGACTCAGTAATAGGAACCATCCTCAGAAACTACTTATTTCTAATCTATCAATCTACTCTCTACAATCTACCTACTGATTCATTTTTTAATGAGGTTGACACAGGAAAAGAACTATCCTCAAACCTGATTCATTTTTTAATGAGGTTGACTCAGTAACAGGAACTATCCTCTGACCAACTGATTCATTTTTTAATGAGGTTGACACAATAAAAGGAACTATCCTCGTAAGAATCTGTTTCATTTTTTAACGAGGTTGACATAGGAAAAGAATTTTCCTCTCACTCACTGATTCATTTTTTAGCGAGGTTGACACGGTAAAAGGAACTATCATCACAAACTTTATCATGGCTTCCAACTGGAAGAAACACATGTCAATGGACACACCTTGATCATGGCTTCCAAGAGGTCTTCATCAGAAGGAAGAATAGTTCTCTGGAAGGAACACATGTCAAGGGATTCAAAAGGGATAAGAACATCGCGTTCAAATAATCCCATAGAGCTTTCCATGTCAATTACCAGATCTAAGACAAAGGAAGATGAGCAAACAGTGAGAAGCTCACTTACATCAGTAATTGAAAACATGGGACTAGTGGCCACATAATTAACCCGTGGCGGGGTAGATACCACTTCCGTATGAGGAACATTCAGGGATGTCAGATTATTGGTAGTCGAATCAAGACTAGGGAATGAAATCTGGTCTATAGTCACAATATTTCCATTGTGAGGGAAAGACATCATGCAAAAGAGTGTCAATACGACAGCTTTCATTGCATAGACATAGTCTCGCCCAAGGAGTAATTTGAAATCCAAGGGGCCTAGAACTACCATAAGATCAATACAGACAGTTTTACCTTCCAAAGTAATAGAAAACTTAGGAAGGATCCCTAAAGGTTCACTAATTGTTCTGTTAAAAGCCTTCAGATTCTGCGTAATAGGCATAAGCTGAGGGGAACCCAAAGATTTCCAAGCAGTTGAGGATAAAATACTAACAGAAGCACCTTCATCTACCTATGTGCGGTGTATGTCCCTACCACCAAACTTCACAATGATTTGGAAAAGGATGGAGGAAGGAAGATGAGGTTCTGTTAGTCTATTCCAATCAAAGGAAAAGACCTTAGTACTTGGAGGGGGTTCTGTAGAAACAGGTGAAATGCCCCCTAGCGTAGAAGAATTTGATGTAACAAGAAGAACCTGAGCGGTATGAAGTTCACTCTCTACAGGGAGAATGGGATTGACCGAATGTGAAATCGAATCGACCACTTGATCAACTAATGGATCATCAACTTGAGTGATATTAGTTTCACTCTCCAATGGAAGAGTGGGATCGACTGTACTTGAAATTAGATCAATCACTCTGTCAGTTGACGGTAGGTTGGGAGAAATTGTACGATAACCAGTTGGAAATTCCTGCTATGGAACAGTAAGGTTTTCCAATAATTTTGAGGCTTCATCCATGTGAGGGAAAATGTGAGTTTGATCACTCCCTTTGCATAACTTACAAGGAAACCTAACTTTACCCTTTTCCCCAGGAACCTGACTATCATTGGTTGATGGATCAACGAAAAGTTGATGAGATTTTTCTGACCATACTTCCAAGACCTTTGGAATACCGGGACAATTGATAAGGAAGTGGTCACTCTTACAAAGCCTGCAAGGGTATTTGGGTTTACGATGCATGTTAGAGGTTTCCTCAACATTACTAACACTTACAGCCATGGTTGACTGGTTGACTTCTTTCTTATCTTGCTTCTTCTTCTTAGTCACCTGGTTACTAGCGTCAAGGCTTTTACCAAGCGAAGAGGAAGAAAGGGAGGAAGACATATTAGGCGAAGAAGGTAAAGGGTCAACAGAAGGTTGGTGATGTTGAGATGGTGAACTCTGTTGAGGTGAAGCATTCGGTTGAGGTGGAACAATTGGAGTATTCGGGGCCAATGAAGTTGAAAATAACCATATCGGTAAACCTATTGTAAATCCAGGTAATGACAATGTATCCATATAAGGAGGACCAACATTTCCAAAGCAAGGAAAAGTACTAGGATTCTCATTAAGAGGGTTTCCTTGGTTGGTAAATTCCGGAACAGTTGCCATTATATTCAACTTCAATGAATTTTATTAACAATTTAAAACTAAAATTAACAATTCACACCTAACAATTAAAATTCACAATTCACACCTATGGTCTCTAAAAGTAAAAACAAACAAATTAACACACGCTATCAAATCTAGGAGTCAAACCACACACAAACAGTAGATTCCCGCACTAAAAACACTAGTTGGTGATGAAATCGACATCGTAGAATTTTTAATGCGAAATGGCGGTTGGAACGATTACACGACAACTTTGCTTAATGAAACAGTGGAGGATTTTAGAATGTAAACTATGCAATTGTAATCTATGCACAATTCACTTGAAAAGTATGCAAATGTAATCTATGCACATTTTCATTCATATTCTGAAAATGAGAATTCTAATTATGCAAATGTGATCTATGCAAGAGAATTCTCAAACACAAGATGATTCTAATGTAATCTAAGAACCAATCAAGTGCAAGCAAAGAAAATTGGGTAAGAGTTCCAAAGATCAAAAATAAAAATATTCAAAGGCGATTAACACTCATACACAATTTAGCCCCCCCCCCCCCCTCGGCGAATGAGGGGGAATTTTTTTTTTTTTGCAAAAACAAAAGCAAAAAGATGCACAATTGTGAAAAACTGAGACAAACCTCCAAGTAATGACCAAAGAAAATCAAATTAAGAATTTCTCAAAAAAGAGACTCAAAACACCCAATTAACTTAACGGAGATTGATGAGATGAAAAATTTGCTGAAAGAAACTCATAAAAAAGGCTTTTTGACAGAAAATACAGATCTGGGTAGATGCTAAGAATCCTAAATCAAAGCTAAACTAAACTGAAAGAAGAAATCTAATTTTTTTCAAGACTTTTAACAGGGTCTGCAACAATGTGCGGTCCTCAGAAAAATTCAAAAAAAACAAAAAAAACTTCAAAACTTTCCAAATCAAAGTAGATATAAGTTACCCAAACCCGTACAAATCAATCAAAAATTAGAAAAAAGATTTTTCTCAAATAAAAACAAAGGAAAATCAAAACAAGTTCTTTCCCCAATTGAGTCGCCAATTTCTTGGCCAGATAAATCGATCTTGCAAACAAGATTGATCTCCCTAGTGTCAGAAGAAAATCTAGCAACAAACGAACAACTAAGTTTATCTTTCTCTAAATATATTCGTTTTACAAATAAATGCTATAAAGGTGTCGATCCTACCTTAGATCCAAATGCTTATTTGCAGTCGTAAAGCTTCTGTCGCATCAGTAGTTCTTCCGTCGCAACAATAGTTCTTTCGTCACAACAAAGTGTCATCTTTCGTCGCAACAAAGTGTCGTCTTAAAAATACCCGCAATCACAAGCAAACAAATATTAAATAGCACCTGTATAACAAATAATTATAAAACATACCTATCATAGTGATCAAGGAATCTATGAAATAAATGATCAAACGACAGCTTATTGAAATAAACAATTGAACAACAATTTATTGAGAAAAACAATACTTATTTGTATTAATCTTAAAATAACAGAAGAAACTTACAACCTTAGCCTTGATGTTTGAATAGGCCTTCCCAGGGTCTGAAGCAGGAGTCTCCTCTACTTTGATAAGTCTTGCACTCTTCCTCCTGGAGCACATAGAGGTATGTGATCTTTCCTCTCAAAAGCTCAGTAGAAAGAAGTCTAAATCTCAAGAGCACTTCAACTCAATCACACATAAAGCTTGAACTCCCCTTGAGGCTACCCAATGCCTCTTTTTATAGAGTAGATGAGGAGGTTAGGGTTCCACCTTTGAAGGGATAGAATCCTCCTTCAAAGGGATAGGCTCCTCACATCAAGGGATTATCTCCTTTAGGTGTGGGATGCATGAACCTTATTAGAGCGTACTCATCCCCAAAAAATTTCATCTAGAACCTTCTAGCATTGACCTCAAATCAGCTTTTTAACTTTTGTTTCTCACTTTTTTTACTTTGGAGGGGGTACGCAGGCACAACACTAGAAAACTGCGTTCTAGAACACAGTTTCTCTTCACATTACCTGCGTACCATAGCCAGGAATGCAAGTAAGCCTCACATTACCTGCGTACCTAGGGTTTTTGAGCTTTTTAGGGTTTTTTTCTCCTGTTTTAGGGCTTGAATTGAGGAGTAAAGGTTGTAAGAATTGCAAAGGAGGTATGTATGAGTGTTAATGAGCTCATACAGTTAGCAGAATGTCAAGGTGACAGTTTTTAAGTGCAACACTCCCTCAATCGAAAACATCTTGTCATTATTTTAATCCAAGGTGATATCCCCTAGTTAATAATTTCCATTGTAAATAAAACTATAATTAATTAAAGGCTGAGAGAAGGGACACATATTCCAAATTTCTTGGGGATGGAGATTGCTTGAGGGTATTATTATTTTAAATATCAGTCCTAGCTAGTTGAGTGGTTTTAAATCGGCTAAATGGGAAATAAATATAACTTAATATAAGAGGACATGCCCAGGTGTATCTTAAGTACCAACATCAAGAAAGAAGAGGACAAAAAATTTAAAGGAGCATGGGTTTCATTTTCCTGGGCAGTTGGTTGTGTAGAGTAGGGAAAAAGGCAAATAGTTTGTTTGTTTGGAAAAAAAGGAATGCATACACAGATGCAAAAAAATGGGGGTGCACTATCCCATTCTCTCACACGCAAAGACATTGAAGGGAGAACCGATTCTGATGACCTTCTCGTGCATATGCATAGGAAGTGGAGGAGAACATTGGAATATACTAGGAAAGAAAGGATTAGAGTTGGAAATATTCCATCTTTGAAGGGATCGAATCAAAAAAAGAACCCTCATAAAGGCTTGTTGGATAAAAAAAATTATAGATATCAATGCCTTGCCTATAAGGATGAAGAAACCACTAGAAGCTTGTGGATTGTGACCCTACTGGTTTGAAAAGAGTCACTCAGGTGCTTGTGAGGGCTATTGAACCACTAGGAGTTTCCTTTGGGTTGAAGATATGGTGCTTGACTCACTAATGAACCACCTAAAGAGGTGTCCTCTTGCCCATCAGCAGATTATCCACTGATGAACCTTTTTTAATGTGGACTCTCTCTTCTCCTGAAAGTGAGTTGAAACTATATGTTTTGTCGCATCCTAGTATGTATGTTAGTTATGTCTGAAAATAGTAAGTGGAAACTTGTGTAGTTGGAGGATGAATGTAGAGTGGCTTGGTGACATCCTTTTTCAGCTATAATATAGGTGAAATTTCCCTTAGTAGCAATCCTCCTCGAGCATTGAATCAGGCTCGGGAGTGACAACTACAAGTAACAGTAATTATAGCTTGTCTATGGTTGGGTGGGGAGTTAGAGTGCCACTCTCAATTGCCAAATATCTTATAAGATAAGTATGACCTTATGTTTTTTTTTTGGTAATATTATGTCTATGACTGTTTTGTATTAAATCTATGGTTGTTGTGTCAAATTATAGCTATACTAATTCCTTAGGACTGTTGTCTCTTGCATAAATGAGGAATGTAGGGTTCTTGTGTTTAAATGATCTAGAATATCCACCTTCATGAAAGGTTTATTTCTACAATTATCCCGAGTCTATTGGTTGGTCTATGTGGTATGTCTATGAAGAGGTAGACAAAATTTGTTAATTAGTTGTGTGCAAGCTCAGGAGAAATAACATTTGGATGTATCTTTGTATATAGAATATGTGTGTGTGTGTGTGTATTCCCTGCAAGGTGTAGGCCAAGGATATTTTGAACCCATGTATAAGACTGGCTAGATATTGGCCTAATGTTTTGGTTTTATCAGAGCCTCTGTAGGAAATACTTGGACTGAGTCCTTCGAAAACCCATCGAGTTCAAGCCCTGAGTATATCTATGTGCACGTGCATTAGGTGAGGGTTGAGACTTAATGGCATAAGGGCTTAGGAACTAAACCATAATAGGACCTTGTGTAATAGAACAATCTTGAATGAGTTTCAAGGGAGAAAGGGCCCAAGTAATCCTTATCTTAGTTAAGTCGCGGAGTCAGAAGTTTAGGGCTTGGAAGAATTAGGAGACCCAAGCCTAGTAGGCCAAGTGACCAGAAGCTATAACGAAGTGCGAAGGAAGAGAGATCTAGGCTGTAGGAAAGAATAAGCACAAGCAAAATCCACATGCCAAAGAATTCAAAGGGAGGTAGGAAAATTTCTGCCCAGATAGAAGAACCATGTTTAATTATAAAAGTGAAATTTTGTAAAAATTCCACCCACTTAGCATGCCTTTGCTTTAGTTTTGGCTAACTAATTATAAATTGTAGTGCATGATTATCAATGAGTAAGATAAATTCTTTAGGTATAAGATAATGTTGTCATTTCTTGAAAGCCTACAAAACAACATAAAAATTCTTTTCATATGAATAGTAATTTTGTCTAGCTTCATTTAACTTTTTGCTGAAGTGGGAAATTGGGCATCCTTCCTTACTTAAAAATTCTCCAACAACAACACTGCTGGAATTTGTCTCAACTTGAAAAGATTTTCTAAAATATGGCAGTGCTAAAACTAGCTATTTCGTTATCCTTTGTTTGAGCAATTTGAAATTACGATATGTTGGTAAAATCCACTTAAAAGAGTGATTATTCTCCTTGATGGTTTCAATAGTGGGTGCATATAGACTATTGAAACCTTTGACAAACTTTCTATAAAAACTAGCAAGGTTGTGGAAACTTCTTAGCTTGAATATATTTCGTGGAATTAGCTAATTTATAATTGCTTTCAATTTATCTTGGTCCATTTTCAACCCATCCTTGGATATTATAAACCCAAATAAACCAATTCATCCTTCATAAAATTGCATTTTTTTAAATTTATCATAAAATTTCCTTTTTGTAGCGAGCCCATAACATGCTTGAGGTGTTATAGGTGTTCTCTCATTTTTTTGTACACAAAAATATCATCCAGGTAGACTATAACAAATTTTCCTTTGAATTCCTTTAAAACTTCATTCATTAGTCGGATAAAGGTGTTGGGTGAATTTTTCATACCCAAGGGAGTCACAAGCCACTAGTACAACCCATGATTATTTTTAAATGTCGTCTTCCACTCATCTCCCTCTCTAATGTGAATTTGATGATGTCCACCTTTTAAATCAATTTTTGAAAACAAATTAGCATTGCTTAGGAAATCAATTAAAGAATAAATTTGTGGGAGTGGAAACCGATACTTGATAATAATTTTATTGATAGTGCTTGATTCGATACACATACTCCAACCACTGTCTTCTTTTGGACTTAGAATTGTAGGTACAACACAATGACTCAAACTTTATTTAATGAGACCTTTATCTAACAACTGAACATGTATCTTCACCTCTTCATTTCTTGTGGTGTCATTCGATAGGTTGCTTTCTTTGGTAGAGTGGGTCCCGGAATCAATTCAATGCGATGGTTAATGCTTTTAACAATGATCCCAAATTAGACTATTATAAAATTTCTTAGTTTGTCCTTCTCAAAGATACTTTATATATACCACAAATTCATAGTCTTAATCATGCAATTTGATAACATAGCTCTACTTCAAGAAAATAAAGTGAACAAAAACAATCACATGAAGACAATTTGCAAACTCATCTTGATAATGGATTTCACCAGACCTCTTGGCTACGTCTCTAGATTCATTTAATACATGAATCATTTTATTATCTCTCTTTCAAAAGAGGCGCTCTCCTTCTTTACAAAAAGGGATGAAAACTTCTCAATGTATGCGGCTCATGCTCCTAAAAGGGATACCTTCTCCTCTACAAAAATAGTTAAGACTCTCACATAAGTGGCCATTCTCCAACACGAAAATGAATATGCTTATTCAAAGAGTTTATAACATACTCTTGAACAAGATTACAATAAATTTGTATGCACTCTAAAAAAAATCTCACATAAGGAATTTAAATAATTCTTATGAATCCACAATCCAAGGAGACCAAATCCACAAAAATATGATCTACAAGAATTTTAAGGAGACTACAAGATCCACCAAATATGGATTTACAACAACTCAATGAGAAAAATAAGTGAGAATCTCAAATCACCCATAAGACTCTCAACTAAGTTCATGAGACTCTCATCCTCTCATTGAGTATAGGAAAAATAATTGTGAGGTGGATTCTCACACAAGACTAATTTCCCTTTATACAAATTAAATGAAAAATACATGAGCACTTAAACCCACCTATAGTATTAATTATTTAAAATATAATCATGTCCACATTTTTCCAAAGTTTTTGTGAACTTATCTTTTGTGTGCGAGGCTATTTTGGAACTCTTCATGTGCCAACAATGAACACCTTTAAAATGTGTCGAAGGTGGCGATCCTCCTAGATCAAACATGAGGAAAACAATTTGGTAGCTCATCCACAATAATGTCAGCAAATTGATCTAACATTCTTCTAATTTCTCCAGGAAAGTCATTCAAATTGGTGTTGGCAATAATTATCTAAGGCTTCCCAATTAAAGCAAAATGTACCTAGTCTTTTTTTTATTCTCGTAACAATGTCTTCCCGCTCATGAGCAGTACGTTAGGACCTGCTTCATCCTTAACTTCTTCATTTGGTAAAGAAAATAAAACATGCTTTTGGCCATCCTTTTCAAGAGTGTCATGCATTTTTCCTTCCATCATGGATGGATTTCCTATCAAATGTCCATTTCCTCTCCAATAACACGTAACAAACATCCATCAAAATTACATCGTAAACAGATTCATCCTTATGCCTTCCAATTTGGAACTCTATTCTACACTATTCATTAACCAAAACTTGGTGGCCTTTTTGTAACCAAGACACTTCGTAAGGATGAGGGTGTGTTGTTTTTTTCAAATTCAAATTTTCTACCATTTCAATAGAAGCCAAGTCATCATTAATTACAACCTTGCAACACTTACCTTTCGTTTTGCACATAGTAATGAATAGAATTCTTCTTTGAGTTGGCTCTTTAAATTCCTTTTCCAGCTTTGATCAACACTCTTTTCATTAGCAATGACTCCTCTGCTTTAGGAAATTCTTCGATTATAACTGGATTTTCATCTTCTTACACTGCTTCCACAACATGAGCATCTCTTTGACCTACTGGTGCATTCTCATGAAATTTCCAAGACATGTCCTAGTTTCCCACATCTGAAACATCTAGACTAACAATATCTTCCTTGACCTCTGCATCTAGAGAATGATCTTCTCTCTCTTAAATCACATCCCCATGGTGATTGACTGCTAGAGGTTCCTCACTTTTCTCTTGCAAATTGGACTCTTCCTCTTCAACTCTATTGTTCTTTGCCTCTTGTAGGACTCCTTCCTCGACTTCTTTGAATTTTATTTTGAGCAAGATTCTTTTTTTCCTTCAATGCAACTTAATACACATCCTCAACAATTTTCAAAGATAACATGCCGATTTTGTCTTGAATATCAAATCTCAAACTATTTATGTATATAACAACTTTTTGGCCATTATCTTCTATATGACTAGCTCTAATATTTAACTTATAGAACTCCTCATTATATTCTGCGATTGACATGGAATTTTGTCTAAGGTTATGTAATTGACTGAAAATATCAATTTGATCATTTTTGGGTGAAAATTTACCTTTAAGTTTTGCTACCATTCTATCCCAAGCATTAATTTTAGATTTTTCCTTTCCTTTTTTGCTCAGCTTGTACCTCATCCCACCATAATGCAGTGTGAATTTTGAGTCTAGTCAATGCATACTTGACTCACTTACCTCCTTCAACATCTTCATAATCAAAATATTTATCAAGGGCATTTATCTAGTCCATTCACTCATCAACATTTGAAATACCTTCATATAGTGATACCTCCATTTTTGGTCTAACAATCATCTTGGAAAACATCTTCATCATCTTTGATTTTTTTTATTCTTCCATTCTTCTTCACTAGAATATTCTTTTCAACATTATTGACATCTCCCACGTTAGTTCCTGTCCTTTGTGTAATCTCCATAGCTTCCATTATTTCTCAAAATCTCCTCACTTCAGCTTGTGAAACCACATTTGCTGCAGATCTCCCTTGACCCGCTCCTCGAGCTACTCCTCTAACTGCTCCTTGGTGATCTACCCTTTTCCTTTTATTTTAGAAAATGCCCTGATACCAAAAATTGATGCCGATATGATCTTTCAAAGCAACCTTTCTTTTTCTCTCTTGAAATCCAAAGTCTGAAATCACACACTTTTCGATTAGGGTTTATTTTACTCCTGTGGAGCCCACGATAGTTCGACTTATTCAGGGGTTTGAATAGTTCAGAGTCCCAAAGAAATACACCAGTCGTAGTCTCAGGTATTCAAAAGTTAGGGGGGAAATGAAGTATGTCACTTTGCAACTCATAAAGTGCCGAAATCCCAAATATGCCAAGATTGGGTCCCAAACTAGTTCAAGTAATTCAGAGTTTAGGGGAATTTGTGACTTGCAAATAAAAAAAAAGGGTCGAATACCTGAATTGGGTCCCACAATGAAATGCTTCACTATTTGGTTAATTTTTTGGTCCAAGGAATAAAAAGGTCTGCAATGGATTTTTTTTTAAATTCCCGATCTTAATTATCTTTGGCCTTCCACTATATTTCAATGACTTCTCAACTTTGTCAGTGAACCCGAACTATGCTGCAATTGAAACAATGACTCGACGACCCACTAATGAATCTCTCCTTGTAAATTTAACTCAATCATCAGTTGAATTCAAACTAGAAAATGAACACACTCCACAAAACCGCACTAAACAAACACATCAATATAAATTCTAGAGATGAAAAAAGAAAAGAAAAGAATTTTGATTTGCTCAATCTCTGGTTCAATACACTCACAACCTCATAACCTATGAATTCTAAAACCTTTGCACTCCCTTCTCGAATTACAAATTTTGCTTAAATACAATAGAACAATTTGTTAAAATCCACTAATTATGAATATAATTTCTAAATCTAAGAAGGACTGTATTAAAACTAATTATAAATAAACAAGGAGAGCTGCAGAGGCAGCAAGTCCCTGCCGATAGTAGTAGTAGAACTTCGATTAAAACATAAAATATCTAATCAAAACTGCGAACGTACATGTTATCAGAAATTAGATGTCTCTCATGAAACTGAAGTTGAATTATTCTTAAATGGCCTAGCCGCCTCTTTATGAATAAGAAATTATAAAAACAACTGAATAGTCCAAATGGGAAATTGAATTCTCTCTCATGCACACTGCTAAAACAGGTCAATTTGATCAAAAACCGGAATTTTCCTGTAGGTTTCCAACGTTATCAAACAGAAATAAAAAAACATGTTATAACGGGTTTATCACAGGAAGATAACAAACAAGTTGTTTCAAGTATATAAATGGCAAATTGAATTCTCTCTCATGCAAACTGCTAAAAGAGGTCAATTTGATCAAAACCAGGAATTTTCCTGTACCTCCAGGTTTCCAACGTTATCAAACAGAGATAAAAAAGCATGTTATAACAGGTTTATCACAGGATGATAAAAAAAAAGTTGTTTCAAGTATATAACGCGGTTATAACTGGGCCATAATAAGTGTTAGTGTTATGACAGGCTTATGACAGCTTATATATATATATATATATATATATATATATATAACATGGATATAAGTGGATTATAATAGGTGTTGTAACAGACTTGTAACAGATTTACAGCAAGGTTATGACTTGTTTATAGCAGGTTTATGATCACTCAAAGCATGGGCTTTGGGTGGATTACAGTTAATAATTTGAATCAAACCGTGACTGGCATGCAATATGATATGCACTCGAGTGGAAAATACAACAACGCGCTACAGCACTCTTGTTACCACGGGATGTGGCAGAGTCTTAATTTTTTTCTCTGAATTCCAAATTTCAACGGTTCCAACCTTAAAGTTGCCAGAATTGGAAATTCCAAATGGTCCGAGCTCTTTATTTAAGAAATATAGAACAACCTTAAAGTTGCCAATACTTTCAAATTCCAAATTGGTCCAAGCTCTTTATTTAAGAAATATAGAACGATAAAATAACTAAGGGGTGTGTTTTTGCATACATATGTAAATTTAATAAAGAAGAAAAAAACTACATATATAATAAATTGAATAATTAAAAAATAAAAAACATGAAACATCTATAACTACAACTATTACGTATATATAATCAATTGAATAATTAAAAAATAAAAAACATGAAACATCTACAACTATTACATGTTGGATGCATGCAATGCACATGTCTGCGTCACTCTAATGAGCAAACCTTGAAATCTGTATTTGTGTCCAGATATCATGATGCCTATATTTGCCTGAGAAATAGTCCATTGCCTGATAGCACAAAAAGTATTTTCCTAAGAGATAAAACCCCGGCTGGGAATTAAGCTTAACGCTGCTACTGTTACGGTCAGTTACCTTGGTAGTAGACAAGAACAATAAGAGCAAGTAGTCTCTACATCAGCAGAAGCTGGATTCACACGATAGTCATTTGACAGTTCCTTCCAGTCTGTTCACCTCTGCATCATCTCAGATTTGAGCCCAGTCTTAGTTACCTGGTAAGCTTAAATACATCGCCGCACTTCATTAAAATTAACCAACTATGACAGAAGAAGAACAGGGCGAATCATGTGTTTAATTTCTACGTTCAGGTCATGCGTTCAATTCGTGAGGGAGGCAGACTATGGAGCTATTAATCCTTGTTTCAGTATTTTTATGCGGAGATAATAGAAATGAATCCTTGTGTTTCTTCTAGTGGAACTCTCTTGTCTTTGTTTTCTAATATTTCTGAATTATTTGTTGGATTTTTAGTGGAATTTTGTTTTTGTATTATTTTTTCTTTCAAATTCATAAAAGTTCCATGGAGTTATTACCGCAGCCTTTTTTGTGTTTTATGAAACACCACAGTGGGTGATGCTTAGATTCTAGCACTGTAATTAGATTCTAGCACTGTAATTTTAACAGTAACATCAAGTATATATTTGCCTAGGGGATTAATATATTTCCATTTGATATCTAATAAATTCAAATAAATAGATATCTAATATTACATGAGATAAATTCAACTAACTGAATTATTGTCATTGCCCTTTTCAACTCTAATATCTCAGATAATTCGAGTATTTATTACTGGAATGTAATTCTATGTCGTTTGAAAAAAAAAGATGAGAAGTATTGCAGAGTAGGTTTACTTACCCGAGAATGTATGTATATCCGAAGATAAACAACAGTATCAAGGCCTGCGTGATCCGTGAAGTCCGGCTCTGACATTCTGAGAGCCTCCGGTATCTAAGTCAGGAATCGCATGTACGTCCTGCAATCCAAATTGAGAAACTTGCCCAATCCAAAGTTGATCTGGATGAATGCCTCAGACTTTTCCTCAACCCCTTCAGATACCATATCGGAAAGTATACTCTATCATTCATCGGCTGCAATCTCAGAAATGCAAAAGCAAACAGAAATGAAATGGAAATCAAGAAATTTATTGCTCCCGCCACTGCAATATCTTCCATAGACGCCATTTCCCCTCTCCACTGAGTTCACCGCGTCAAACTCCTCAAGCAGACGGCATGATATACACACACAGATGACAATAATAGCGTAACAAGTAGAAAAAGCATCAGAAGCCCAGAACCACGCACAAATAACTACGAAAATGTTTAGGAATGAGAGAGACTTACTTGTGGCCTCTAGGCTTCTTACTTGCATCTGCCATCGAAATAACTCTTCTGGACTTCTTCCTATTTCCCCTTGCTTAATTCGCTTAATTCTAGCTTGCTCTACTTTTTTTCTGCACTCTTGAGAAAGTTGTATTTAGGCTTGCAGATATCTGATCTTGTCACTGTTCTTCACGTAGTTACAGAGAACGAACCCGCCAGGAACCCGCCTCTAACTCAGGTAGAGCATACATGCATGATGTTTTTTTCAATAGGCGAACAGGTTGCACAAGCAGTGGATTTGTCTCAGCCTACATGCAGATATGGGAGGTGGCTACTGTACTAGCATGGTGGCAGAGTACATGCACGTGGCTGGCTGCCATACTAGCATAGTGGTAGCGTACATGCAGATATGGAGGATGTGCCTACCGTATTAGCATGGTGTCATGGATGTAGTGTTAAGATGTTTTAATATATAGTCAAAAACCCAAGTCATTAGCCGATAACATTTAATGCTTTAAATTAATGTTAACATTAATTTAGCAATCGCAAAATGTTGCAAAATGTTGCAAAATAAGAAAGACAATCGTGAATATAGCATATGGTTAGAGCCTCCTGCCTCGGGAAGAGGCCAAATAAGACGGCAAAAGAAAATTACACTATCAAAAAATACATTCAGCGTAAAACATTGGTTATTGTCTAAAAAAAGTCATTGAAAGTAATGCTATCCCTATCGTTTCGATTACTATAGTCCCTGCCATGCC